>JAASAO010001885.1:0-93669 GCA_017311375.1 Mytilus coruscus | reverse complement strand
TATATTTTTTGGTATATACATATAAAAAGTATCTAATAATTCAACTTGAATTTGATAAAATTGGGTGCGAACGGACCTAGGGGCGAACGTGTGAGGTGCGAACGTGTATTTGGCGCGAACGGACCTGATACCAAAACTTATCACCTTTCCTATTTTCTTTACTTTTGAATATTTCTTAGTCAGTAAAAATATTACAGGACTTAAAACTATAGCAGAAGATCTGGAAAGAGAATTAGAAATATATCTTCAGTTTTTTATTATATTGTACGCAGATGACACGGTATTGTTGGCCGAAACAACACAGGACCTGCAGACTCAACTCAATGCTTTCCATGATTATTGTAAGGCTTGGAAATTGAAAGTAAACGTTGACAAAACCAAAGCCTTAGTGTTTGGTTTTGGACGTTTGCCAAAAAATCTCGGATTTTCTTACAATGACACTAACATTGAGACAGTAAAGCAGTATTATAACTATTTGGGAATTGTTTTTACTAAAACAGGGAATTTGACAAAAAAACATCTATCCCGGCGATAAGGCCTTAAAAGCCATGTACGAAGTCCTCCTGAGAATGGGAAGGATGTATCAGCTTTCTGTAAAATGTCAGCTTGATCTTTTTGACAAAATAATTAAGCCCATTCTGTTGTATGGGTTTTTTAGTAATAATAATATATTTGAAAAGATACATTTAAAATGCTGTAAATTACTTTTAAATCTGAAATCCTCAACACCAAATTATATGGTTTACGAGGAACTAGGTCGCCATCCGGTCGACATAGATATAAAAGTTCGAGCAGTATTATTTTGGGAAAATTTGATATCCGGAAAACAAGCAAAGTTTTCGTTTATATTATATTAACTTTCTCGCCATATGAACGGTCATCATAACATGCAGACTACATGGATTCTGTTTGTCAAAAACATATTTCAAAATTGTGGTTTCTCATATATATATGGGAAACACAAAATTTCATTAATAAAGATTGGTTAAAAACTGTTATAAACAAATATTGTTAGACCAGTTTCTTCAGAATTGGAATTCGCTAATCCAAAATTCGTCAAAACCTATTATAACTACAATTTTTTTTTTAAGAAAAACCGGGTTTTTGAGAAATATTTTAATATTTTGAACTTTAAAGATGCCGTTGTTCTCTGTCGATTTCGAACGACTAATAACAAATTGCCGATTGAAACAGGAAGGTTGCAACACGTATTAAGAAAACCGTTTTGTCATCAATGTAACAATCGACAAATTGGAGACGAATATCACTATATATTTGAATGTACTTTTTCGATCAATTATAACGTAAAGAGTATTTATCATCCTATTTTGTACAACGACATAATACAGTTAAATTCTCTGATTTTATGTCGAGTACTCGAAAACCAGTCCTGAAGAAGCTTTTTATTTATTAAAATATAAACACGTGTGTTTGTCCTCCTGGCTAGTGACTTTTGTAACATCTCTCCTTGTTTTGTATATATTGTAAATAAGGGGCGGTGCAAAACGCAGTAGGACACATATTTTTAAACTTAATTTTAATAGGACTTCTACTTTTCAGTTTTCAGCACTGATAGGACAGCAATATTTTTATGGCATATGTATGAATGTAGAAAATAGGCTATACAAATTTAATTACAACAAAATAAACAAGATTAATTGAGGAACAAACAAGTAACAACAATGGAAATACAATTTCAAGTCTAGACATTAATATTATGGTTTAATATAGAACAATCATGTAATGATTTTAAAAGGTTGAAAAAATATACATGTATAAAAATAAATAATAACAAAAAAGCCATAAAATTAATAAAACAGAATAAACAACAATAAACAAATGTAAAAGAGAACATTTGACGGAGCTTTTAATAATTGATATGATATACTGCCATCAGTGTGGTACAAATTAACCAAATGCAAATCATTAAATAAAGGTAGGATTAAATAAAATATACATCTTTAAAAATAAGGAAAATTATTTAACAATAAAACATTCTGACTAGAAAATTAAGACAAAAATTAAGACAAAAGACAGAAAAAAATATATATATTAAAAAAAAGATAATACAAATTGTTCATAAACTATTGTAGAGTAGAATCTTCCATTAGAATTGCAGTTCTACTGTTTTGACATATTTTCATAAGGAATAAATAGGATTCAAATAATATCCATCGTAATATCAAATGGGTTATATCCACATTCAGGGTGTTATTTTATTTTTTTCTTCTCTTTCTCAACACTCAGATTGGTGTGAACTGGCCAGTCCCTTATATATTTGAAAAATCTAATACAATATACAACCGTAGTGGTTGAGAATGTTAGTTTAAGTTTGGTGTGCTAAAGAGTGCTTACATAATGCTTAGAAGGATGAAAAGGAGAATAAACCACATTTTTATTTATAATACGGAAATTATGATTTGAATAAGTGAAAATGAAAATTTTCTCATCTATCATCTAGCCCAATTTTTTGACTGATTGATAGATGGCTTTTGTTCACTTTATCATCATCGTGTTATTGTGAGAAGTTTTTCGACATTTTAATTCTGAAAAAAACATGATTATTTTCATCTTATCATTAACAAAACAATATTTTAACAAATATAATTTAAATAAATAAATTTTAGATAAATTTATTATTGTTCTTATTTTTGTTTCTTCTAAATTCCCTATAAATCACTGATCAGTTGTTGTTGTGTATTTTTGTAGTTTAGCGCGGAACAACCACACTGACTACTCTTTGTTTTCGTCCCGTTTCAAATTCCCTCTTTTTGGTTGGCTGGTTATTTCCAATTTGATTTTCGGCATTATGGAGACTAAACGGGTATAAAACCCTATTAGAGTTAAGGTCTAACAAAGTAGCCTCCTAATCCCACAATCAAATTTTATTCTCTCTTGTTATCTACTTTTATTATTGTAGCTTTTATGTTGTCTTTATCTTCTTTCTTTGCTATCTTGTACCCTTTGAAATTATTTCTTTCTAATTTTTGTTTTAATTATATTTCCGGTATATTTCTTTATCCTTATGGTACTTCATTTGTAATTTGTACAGATTTAGTGTGTCTCCAAAATGCCTACATGCCCATATAAGTTATAATGCTTTGACCCAACTAACATGATTATTTAGACAGTGTCGAAAATTGTTGAACGGTGAGGACGAAAGCCCGAACCGTTCAACAATTTTTGACGCTGTCTAAATAATCATGCTAGTTGGGTCAAAGCATGATAACATTTTGTGCGGTTATGCTAACCGTATTGAGTATAAAATTAATGAAACGTTAAACACAAATGTCCTAGAGTTCACTTCGCAAAATTAACATGTTTACTCCGCCCACTGACCGCGTATTTGACCTTCACTCTTAATGTGTATGCTCCGCCCACTGATCGCGTAACCTGATGATCTATTGATTTTCCATGTAGCGCATAGTTGATGTGTTTTTATGCCAGCTAAAGATGGAGCCTGGTAAAAGACGATTTGTCGATACAAGTGATGAAGAAATCGAACAAAAACGTTTGAAAATGAGTGCTGATAAAACAATAAAGCAGAATATAGCAGCAGCGACTTTTTCCGGGAGTATTTAAAAGAAAAGAAAATGGATCCAGGATTCGAACATTATGACACATTAAAACTAGATGAAGCGTTGGGCCATTTCTATATGGATGTGCGTAAATCTGATGGAAATCGTTATAAAACAAATTCACTGCAATGCTTGAGATACTCATTTAATAGATATTTAAAGGCTCCACCGTACAATAAAAAAATTGACATTGTGAATGATGAAAGATATAGCGCTTCCAGAGAAAATTTCAAAGCGGCAATGGCAGAACTAAAACGCATGGGATTAGGAGACGTCGAGCATTATCCGTCTATTGACGAAGCTGACAGAAGGAAACTATATACCTCAATATATCTATTATCCCCAAATACACCATTTGGACTTCAAAATAAAGTCCAATTCGATATTCTCTTGTATTTTTGTCGACGGGGAATGGAAAATATGCCACAAATGACAAAATCCACGTTTTCTGTCAAAAAAGATCCGAAAACGGGGCTAAAATATGTTGTTAAAACTTTAGATGAGCTGACAAAAACCATCGCAGCAGTGACAAAAAAAAAACTTCAGGGATAATGCCAGAAAATTCCGGTTCTGAATTTTGCCCCGTGTCCTCCTTTGAAAAGTATGTAAATAAATTAAATCCGGAGTGTGACAAACTATGGCAGAGACCGAAAGATCAGTTCTGTGAGGAGGACCCCACATGGTATTTTTACATTCCTGTGGTCGAAAAATGCTTGGCAATTTTATGTCATACCTGAGCAAGAAGTGCAACTTGTCTGAAATCTACACTAACCATTCTATCCGAGCTACCGGGGCTACTGTTCTAGCTAAAAATTCGTATTGCAATGCACAGATCATGGCCGTAACTGGACATAAGTCAGTAGCATCCCTTTCTTTGTACCAGCGGGTTGATAATGATGATAAGATACGTATGGGACAGACGTTAACAGAAAGCATCACGGAACCTTCTAAAGCATTAGCTTTAACTGTTGGTGAAACATCATCGAATATTCGTGCTTTACCAAGCTCCAGTTGTACAGTGCCTCCTAAAACTTTGCCAATTGGCCCTTCTTCTACATTTCTTCCTCTACCGAATATTACAACAGGAAGCACCGCTGTCATTAGTACAGAACGTAGTTCCGTTACTTATAACGTTGGACAAAATACTCTATATACATCTGCTAAGGAATACAAAGCGGCGCCTTTACCATTTAGCGGACCCTTGCCATGCAATACTTTTAAGCCAAAACATTTAAGTACAACCCAACAAGGAAACAGCACACAGTCATTTAATGAATCATTGCAAGGTGTCAATCTAAATGAACTGTTCAATGATTTTACTGAAACTTCCGTAAACATAAATCGTACTACACTTTGTCCACAAGTTTTCAACAACTGTTCCGTAACTATTGTTTATAAAAAAAGAATGACTTAATTTTTAGAAGAACAGATTTGATTGTTTTAGAACATATTTTTATTTACAGTTTGGTTTAATGTGCTCGGGAGCATTTCACTTTATTTCATTCCATCTTATATTGTTTTTATTTAGATTTTTAAGGGTTTTCTGGACGAAAAATTTTTTACATCTGTTATCACTTGTAATTTTGTATGATATATTACAGAGAAGTATTATAAATATATTTTATTTGAATTGGTCTAGATCGATAAAGCCCTGGATTGCGTCATGCATGTATAGATGTCAACCAGTGGAATTTTCCATTCGCCGACCGGTTAACAGGTCAACTTGCCTTATGTAGGGCAATACACTAAGGTTATCACAAGACAGCGTGTTGCTTACTTTGTTCCTTTTATAGCACTCATGATTTAAGGTCAACAGGTTGAGCACACATGATTAAAGGTCAACATTTTACAACGCGACTGCTGGTTGGCTACAGGCACATGTTTTGTAAGAAGTTTTCTTTTGGGGCAATTTGATTGGGTTGTGTACGGCGAACATGGTTATTTAGCAGATGGCAAGGCAGCCAGTAGAACTCAAGTTTACAACTGCATAACCGCACAATACTGTATGTGTATATCCATATATTATAGGTATTAGTTCCGTTTTTATTTCTACCAGTAGAAGTGATTTTTACTTATTTCAACGTTTGGGTCTTCTGACTGTCCGTTTTATATCACATAAGTTCTAAACATTTTAACTCTTTACAATCTATAAATAGATGTTCAAACGTTTCAAACTGTCTATTACAGTATTTGCATTGTGGATCTATGCCTCTTATTCCTCTATCTATTTGTTTTCTCCTGTTAATACAGCTGTGTGAATTATTTTATAAAGAAATTCTCTGTGAATATCATTTTAATGCCAGCTACTTTTGTCCAAATATTTGTAAATTCTATTTGTTTATTTTTTCTTCTACTGTTATTGAATTTTTCCTTTGTTCAGTGATTTCATAATAAATTTCTTTTAGTGTAATGTTTTCTGTTAATTTGATTTTACTTCTGTATTGTATATATAATTCTTTTAATTTTTTTGCATTTTTCCCAAATTGTTCTGAGTGGCTATATTTATTTTCTGCTAATTCCGGCATTAATTCTCTTGTTGTTATCCCTAGAAAATACGTATATAGGGTTTTCCAGATTGTTGGTTTTCCTTTGATCATATCACTTATTTTTTGTAGCCACATGGCATTAATCTTTTCCTCAAAATCAGGCATTTGAATTCCCCCCCTCTTTTTTCTTTTTATTCAGAGTTGTTCTTTTTATTAGCTCTGGACCATTCCATATGAATTTATATAATGCTCTATTTATCCTTCTTTTTATTTCTTGAGTTGGTGAAATTACTCTTGCTACAAACCAGGCTTTGCTCAACATATATGTATTTATTATTTGTACTTTTGAGTATATGTCTATATTTCTGTTTTCCCATTCCTTACATGTTTTTGCTATTGCTTCTACTATTGGATTCCAATTTTTGTCTATTTTATTTTCCCCAAATTTTATCCCTAGTACTTTAACATTTTCCTTAATTAAATCCTTTATCTGTTGATTAATGATTGTTTTTTTTTTTCTTCCTATTTCTAATATTTCTGTTTTGGATTCATTTATTTTTGACCTCGATACCTCGCCAAATCTTTTAAATTCTTTTACTAGATGATCGTAATCTGAAATTTCTGTTATAATAGTGGAGCAGTCATCTGCGTGTTGGAATAATGCGCATTTTTCTTTTCTGTTTGGCAGGTTTATTCCTTTTATGTCTTTCGAGTTTCTAATGTTTGAGGCCAAAGGTTCTATAATTAATGCGTAGATTGTCATAGATAAAGAGCACCCTTGTCTTATTGAACGTTCTATTTTTATTTCTTTTGTAAGATGACCGTTAATCTGTATCGTACTCTTTATGTCTTTATAAATAATCTCAATCCACCTTATTATGCCCGGGGAAATTCATTTTTTCAGTACTTGAATAGTATATTTATGCTCCACTCTATCAAATGCTTTTCTTGGTCAAAGGATACAAGATAGCCATTACAATCATTTATTTCCATAAGTTCTATGATTGAATCTATCCCATATATGTTTTCCGTGATTTTTTATTAGGCCCTGCCCTGTCTGGTTTACATCGATTAGTTGATTGATCACTTTTGCCATTTTTTTTGTTAGGGTCTTTGTTATAATTTTGTAGTCAAGACATAATAGACTTATAGGTCATCATTGTTTCAAATCTCTAAAATTTACTTTATTCTTGTAGCTGAGAGTAATAATTCCAGTTTTCATTGATTCCGTCATTTCCCTGTTAAATATATTTTATTTATAACTTCTGTCAGATCTTCACCTATGATATCCAAAAATTCAACATAGATTGCTTTCCTAGACCATCTATTCCTGGTGTTTTATTATTTTGAAAATCTTTTGTATTTTGAAACATTCTTCATTTGTCATAATTGGGTTCACATGAACCCAATCCGCCTCCTCTAATTCATTTAGTTTAACCCTTCCAAAAGTCCGTTATTCTTTCGTTTTCTATATTTTGGCTACTATATAATCCTTTATAAAAGTCTCTGACAATGTTTATTATTTCTTCTTTGTTTTCCTTAATATCCCATTTTGTCATAAAGTTCTCTTATTTCTTTTTATGCCCTTTTCTCTTCAGCTAATTCAAAATTTCTATATTTTCTAAATCTCCATTATAATATTCCTCCTTGATCTTATTATAACTCCTTTTTTCTGTTATCCAATATTTCTATTTCTTTTTTATTTTATTTATTCTTTCATTAGATATATCATTTTCATTTTATTTTCTTCTTCTTCTAGTTGTTGTATCAGAACCTTGTATTTTCTTTTGTTGCCATAACCTTACTGTAATTTATTGTTATATCCTTTATTGACTTTTTCCTTTTCCCACCAATCTAAAATATTCATTTTAATTTCTCCTTTCCCATGACTTCCAAAATTTCCTATCAATTCTGTATATTTCTTTTGTTGTAGCAGAGATTCATTAAGTTTCCAGAATCCTGTTCCCCATTTTATATAGCCAATTAATATTCTTAGTTTATAACCTTTATGGTCGGATCTTGCAAAGGGTATATATAATGTTTCTTTTATTTTATCACAGATATATTTGGATAGATAAATTCTGTCTATTCTTGTTGCAGAACTATTGTCAGAGTTTGTCCATGAGTATACTCTTGTATTTTTATTTCTGTATCTGTATGTATCTTTTATATTTAGTTTGGAAATTATACTGTTGAATATATCTATTATCCTTCTACGTGTTTTATTTTTCCTGTTTTGAGTCTCTTTCTGATGTTATAAGGTTAAAATCTCCTCCAAAATTACTACATCTGTTTTACATTTATTAGTTCAGCATATTTATCTAGTTGTTCATAAAATTCTGTTTGTGGTCTTGTGTTATTCTTTGGACTGTATATATTGAGAAGTTGATATTTTTACTTTCTATTTTAAATTCTAAATGTATGAAATTTCCTTTTAGCGTCGCCGGAACTTGTTTCTTAATTATTTCTTTGCATCTTTTGATATAAGTATACATACACCCTTGCCATATTTTCTCCATCTGAACTGTAAATCTTATAAGTTGTTGTTGCTTCAATATCAATTTGGGTTGATCTTTTAGTACCCTGTTTCTTGTAGACAGATGATATTTGCATCTTGGTAGCTATTGATAATATCTTTATACTTAGTGTTTATATTTTTCCTTATATTTTGTGATTTAATATGAAGAGTGCTCATGTGGGTTAGTAGAAGATAGTATAATAGTAATGAGAAGATATTTATCATAAATAAATAATAAAGTATACAATATAAAGGTTTTGTCTTAAATTTTAATTTAAATTTTGCTTATCTAATGTCTATTGTTTTATTTTATAATTTTCTTGTTATCTGTTTCTTTGCCTCTGGCTTCTTTTTATCTAATTCATTTTCACTGTCACTAAGATTTTTCTTTTTCAATTCTTTGTCTTTCTATTCTCTCTCTTTTTCTTTGTCTGTTCGGGTTTTGTTTGTTTGTTTTGGCTCCTACCATTTCCCTGAGCCACTGAGGCTCCAGAATTGGCATCCGACCCTTTATTTTTATTTGTTGTTCTTCTTTATCAATGTTTTCTGGGTCTGAGTCAGAGATTGTGCCCAATATCTCTGTTAAGTCTTTCATAAGTTCATTGAACTCAGTCTGGTTTGGCTTTTTTTTTTTGCCTTCTTGTTTTTCTTTCATGTTTTCAGTCTCTCACTGCGGTTTGTCAAATTTTACTTCTAGAGCTTGTGTAATTATAATCTCATGATCAATTGACTCATTACTGCTCTTTGATTCATTTAGATTTTCTTCTATGGGGTAGAATCGGAAGTGCTGGTTTGAGCTGCTTCCGTTGTTTCCTTATCTTGGTAGATTTCTACCTCTATTTCCCCTGAGCTTACTATTGTATTTTCTTGTGAATCTTGTGAATCTTGTGATTCTTGTGAGTCTTGTGTAGATAGAGACTCATTACTATTAGCTCTTGTTCTAGTTGGGTGAGTTCTCGCTGAACTCCATACTTTACGTGGTGGCTCTGGACAATCTAGTGAAATATGTCCGTATGCTTGGCAGTTAAAGCACTTTTTGCCGTGTGGCTGACCTTCGTATCTAGTGGAAATCTGTTGCCCCTTAATATATATTTTTTTTGGTATATCTTCTTTGATACTGTTGGCAACAACAGTAACCACCCCACTAGATATATCTGGGAAATCTTTGTAGGTGTTATATTTTATTTCCCCTATGTCTACATATTTTTGCATTTTATTTCTGATATACTCAGGTTTTAGCTCATATGGTATACCGAACAGAGTAATGTCAATGGTTCTTTTTTTATTTTCCCATTGTAGGGGTTCTGCTTGTACTACATTAAAGGTAACCTCTTTAACCTCGAATTGGTCTCTAAATACATCTTGGAAAATTTCCTTTGAGTGCTCATCTCTAAAAGAAGCCGAGAACTTATTTATGCCTGTAGATTGGAAATAGCCTATGAGGGCAGAAATATCTAGATTGATCTCGCTATTTATGTAGTGTAGCATTTCTGCCGATGTAATTTTTGGTGTTTCATTTTGAGATTGTATTGTCAGGGTACAGGGCCTTGGAATCATTTTCCCTATTTTTATCCCTTCTTCGCCATCTGAGGCGGCTCTTGAGTATATCACATTCTTTTAATTTATATGTTTTATATTGTTATAATATACAAAATGTTAGCATATATAGGATAATAGGAATGGTGTGGTGGGAAAGGAGTAGGAAGTGCTAGTGCATGGTATGTTGCTTATATTTAAGTCAGTAATTGCTTTGTTTCTCCTTCCCGCTTTTTTTTTTTGAACGTCAATTTTCGTTGATCACACAAAACAGTTTATAAACACACATGAAGAACATGAACACAGACGGAACAAAACATATATACAGTTATATTCACATTGGACTATATATTTTCTGATTCGACATTTTTTTTTTATAACTAATCCATATCTGACATGGTTATTAGCTCTGTGAACGATTTGCTACAGAAAGAATACTTGAAAATTACGGTGAATAACATTCAGGGTGTTATATCGATTTTATGATATAACATGGGCGGTTTAAATATAAAATCACAATGAATACATGTATGTGTGGGCGGATAATTGGCATATTAATTCAAGATCATCTCTGCGCATGAACATTCAGAGTAATAATAACAGTAATATTATGTGTTCCATGTGATATGCAAAAATAGTTCTTGGTTCGAAGGCATAATGCACTCCCCTTCGGGTTGTACTTATTTAGTAGATATTTCATATAGGACAGAAACTTTTTGGTATATTCAGAGGGTAGGACATAGATTTCTTTAAGGAGAAATATGAATTGCACCTGTCCTCCCCAATAAATATTGACCGATCCCTTAGCAGGAAGCAGCAACTATCAATTTTAAAGTCTTTGGTTTTGATCCGGGCGGGGTTCGAACCCACGACCTCACAGACTCGAGGCGAACATGCTACCGCCACTAGACAGTAACCCGCAATATAAAAGGTTTCGTAGGAAGCCGCTCATATATACACCTCCAGACTCAAGTAAACAAGGCTAACGGTACGTTAGTACCGACCATTGATTTTTTTTGTGAGTGGGAGGGGGACATGTTTTTTGGTAAATGTTTAATTCAAAATTTCTTGAAAGAGACTTTATCTATTTCAGAAGGAAAGCGAAATAGTTTGTTTCCATTGAAAATGAGGGGAAAAATCACCATGTTATTGAAAAAAAAGTTTATTTTTTTATTAAAGTCGAAAAATTTGTTTGTCCTAGGTACAAGGAAATACACGTGCTCCTGCCCACACTAAATGAAGAGTCGGTGCCTAACCAATCTGATTAAGATACAATGTACAGATCATAGAATGGAGCGTTTTCAGATTGGCGTAAGCAAAGCTTGAACACACAATATCTGTAATTTAATCAGATTGGTGTCTAAATGAATATAAAAAACTGCATTTATTTATTGTTTACTGAGACCTGTTGGTCTCTTACAGATAGAAAGTTGTGTTTTAAATTTTTCTAAGCGAAGATTTATGGCAGCGGCTTTTAATATTTTGCGTTTATTCTGGAAACTTCAATAGATTTAAAAAAAAAAAAACAAATAGTGCAATGTGTCTGAATATACTCTATAGTAAAGGTCCCATTTGGGCAATTTTGGCTCTTAAGAGTTTTGTTGTTTTATTGCCTATTATCTTTATAACTTATCTATAGAGATACCTTTCCTTGGTATAAACAAGAACAGACTTAAAATGAATAAATTATCATTATGGTCATTTTCTTTCATTGGGGTGGGGACGTGGAGGAAACATTGAATTTCTCTTATTTTTTCAAGTGTACACCTTGAAGAAGGAAAATAATCAAGACCCCCTTTCCAAACCATAAGCATTTCAACCCCGCCCTCCCCCTCTTCCAAAAAAAGCCACCACCGAACAATCACACACACACACGCACATTTTCAAACTTTTGTTCGTAAATAACAAAAAAACCAACGCATTAAGTTTCTATACTGCATTATAAGTTTAAAATATTGCGTCAGTAGTGGATCTAGAACTTCAAGTGTGAAAGTTGTTTTCGACTTCAGGGAACTTAATTTGGATATGACGGTTATGATCTCATTGATATTTACCACACCTTCATTCAATATTAGCTTTGGATGAAAAATACTCTGCTAGAAGAAATTGTTGAAACTAAGGATTTAGCGGAACGAGGCGTAAAATTGATGTCTACAGATGACGAAGACATCGCCATAACATTATACGGCGGCAAATCTATAACTATAGAAATTGAATACCACCTTTCCATTCCAAAATAATAAAATTAAAGGCCCCTTTATTTCTTCATATCCCTCTTTTGGGGTTACAAATGACCGGTCCTTTATATGAGCTATTACCCTATCAATGTCCGATTTTTGCCCATTTTTGTGTCTATCTTGAGAAAAGTAATATATAAAGAGAAACTTGAATAGCTAAAATGATCAGCAAGGCAAAATTTACAAAATGAACATACTGGAAATTCAGGTATTAACTTCTTACAGAAAAACGCTAATGCTAGGTATAAAGATATTGACAAATATAATGCCTATCCTTGTTAAAATGAGCATAGAGCATGGCATTAAAGAATTATTTCTTAAATTTGATAACTTTAACCGTATGTTCATTGTTGTAGACTCCGTATGTTCATTATTGTAGACCCATCGATTAAATCTAAACTTTGCAATTCATATTTTGACAATTTTCCACAATATTAGATGTAATTTTTACATCTTAAAATGAAATACCAACATGCCAAGGTTTATCTCTCTTTAAATCTCAACCATTTTCCAAACGATAGCTAAAGATTTGAACCGGGTTTATAGTTATTCCGCAGAAGCAGATCGGAATCATTTATTACGTAGACAGTAAACGTTCTAATCGTAATCATGTTCATTGACCATAACAACGATGAAAGCACATCATATAATGACGTTTCGACATCATATAATGAAGTAAACACATCATATAAGGTTACAAGCACATAATATAATGACACAACCAAATCATATAAAGATGCTTGTACATAATATAATGGAAAATGCACATCATATAAGTATATTTGCACATCATATAAGGATCTTTGCACATCATAGAAGTACATTTGCACATCATATAAGTATATTTGCACATCATATAAGGATATTTACACATCATATAAGAATGTTTGCACATCATATAAGAATGTTTGCACATCATATAAGTACATTTGCACATCTTATAAGTATATTTGTACATCATATAAGTACATTTGCACATCATATAAGTATATTTGCACATCATATAAGGATGTTTGCACATCATATAGGTACATTTGCACATCATATAAGTACATTTGCACATCATATAAGTATATATGCACATCATATAAGTATATATGCACATCATATAAGTATGTTTGCACATTATATAAATAAGGATACTTGCACATAATATATTATATTTGCACATCATATAAAGGTGTTTGCACATCATATAAGGATATTTACACATCATATAAGGATATTTGCACATCATATAAAGGTGTTTGCACATCATATAATGACAAGTGCACATCATATAAAGGTAAACTGCTAGTAGTCTGTTGTTATTTATGTTTTATTGTCATTTTGTTTATTTTCTTTTGTTACATCTTCTGACATCGGACTCGGACTTCTCTTTAACTGACTTTTAATGTGCGTATTGTTATGCGTTTACTTTTCTACATTGGCTAGAGGTATAGGGGAGGTTGAGATCTCATAAACATGTTTAACCCGCCGCATTTTGCGCCTGTCCCAAGTCAGGAGCCTCTGGCCTTTGTTAGTCTTGTATTATTTTTACTTTTAGTTTCTTGTGTATAATTTGGAGTTTAGTATGACGTCCATTATCACTGAACTAGTATATATATATTTGTTTAGGGGCCAGCTTAAGGATGCCTCCGGGTGCAGGAATTTCTCGCTGTATTGAAGACCTATTGGTGACCTTCTGTTGTTGTCTGTTCTGTGGTCGGGTTGTTGTCTCTTTGACACATTCCCCATTTCCATTCTCAATTTTAAATGCACATCATATAATGAAAATGGTCATAACAAGACAGTGTTGGCGTTCCATAGTACTCGGTGCAATATGGGTACTCTGACGTTAGACATTTTACAAGTCCCACTCTTAATGTTGCCTTAGTGGACCCCTCCCTTTCAGCGGGTGTAGATTAGTGTAAACATAAGGCTTTTCGCAGACAAACGGGCTCATTATATGGCACGTCCAGACAGAAAAATCATGCAGGACTTGATTATTTTGTGCCAAAAGACTTTATTAATATTGCAACAATAAATTAATTGCATACAAAAGGTTTCCTGGATTTACCTTCAACAGGTACGATACAGTAGAAGTTCACAGTTGTACATTGAATTTGTTAGTCCAAATAATAAAATTTACTTTATATATATAGTGTATTACTTCTTGAAAGGTTATTTTGATGTTTTGCTCGTACGTCGTAGGAAGGCGTTACAGCAAAAAAATCAAATAACCTTTCTTGCCGTCATATTAATTTGGACAATAATTGTGTCAATCATGTAAGGCTGCCATATTTATATTATCTCATTTGAAATTTTGCACTTTGCGCAGTAGTCCTAATAATTATAACGTCTTGCAAGGCTATTTTAATTTTTCTGTGACACCTTCCTACGGCTATTTTAATTTTTTTCTGTGACGCCTTACTACGACGTAGGAAGGCGTCACAGAAAAATAAAATAGCCTTGCAAGACGTCATAATTATTTGGACTATTTCAGCCGGACAGCAAATACCTGATTTGTCCTTTAAAAACCCGGATTTATTATTCGAGAATCAAGTGGAGATAATTTCTGAGAACGTCGTCAACAGATGTCGCTGCGTAGAAAAATAATTCCCCGCGGAAGACGACCCGGTAGGAAATCGTGAATTTGTTAAATTATAAGAAACTAAACGTATCACGAGCGGTATGCATGATATGATAAGTTTTACAATTATTTAAAAGATATAAGAAGTCAAAGAAATGTATCGTTGAATCAGAAATTCAATTCATTTATTTTCAGTCTTCGGAACCGCCATTTTTCAACATCGACTGTCATTGACAAATATTCAACTCGGGACGAATTGACACACGCCCGTTTTACCTAGGAAAAATAAATATGAGAAGTTTATATTGATAAACTGGAACATGGAGAACAGAACTGGGATAGTCACATGACGTTACCCTTCGTTGTTTACACACGAGCACAATTTCAGTACACATCACAAATTAGTAAGGCCCTGTGGGGACTCCTATTATTTTTGCTCTGACCAAAACAGCTCAGAAATATGACATTCTTGCCACTAAGGAAAAGACAGTCAACATGAACTGTTATTTTTTTTTTTTTTTGTGATTTATTTCCCTTTTTATGCTCCAATGATGTTTTTCCAGTGCACAAAATACAAAAATGAACAAAATTGATTTTACTTTCTTATAAATCACACAGATATTATGAATTCAGCACATTATACATATAAAAAGTGTACATAAACCTCCCAATAACATCCCTTATAAGCAGTGCGTTATTTTTGGGAAGTCCAGGTGTAAATTATTGTGACACTTGTCAGGTTTTGTCCTGATGACATGATTTCAGTGTAAACATCCTAAGATCTGATATATCATAGATAAATAACAGAGGAAAAACAGTTTGAACAAAGTCAGATCCTTATTTTGTAGCTTTCAGATGTTATTTCAAATGAATGAAGATGATATCACATCATAATATATTATTGTTTGTGCTTATTCCCTATTCATCTTCTAGCAGTCATTCATTAGTTGTTCCATAGATGATTGTTCAATCTGCATCTAGTTTACCTAAATTAATCTCTATTTATGAATTTTAGTTTATTCTATTTTTACAATTGTTAAGCTGCATATACCTGCATTTGATTAGGATTGATATATTAGGTCACGTTTTTTTTTTTTTAAATTCTTCATTACACATATTTCAGTATATGTTACCAGAGATGGTTTTATATCATATGTCTCTGATGGTACAAATTATACTTTAAAAACCTTTTCATACTCATTATATAATTATTTTCACACCCCATGGCTCTGTTTTATGTTGTGATTGTTTTTTCAATTTGAGTACATGCATTACTATCCCCTTAAATTACATATAATTAGTGAAAAAGCTATTTTCAGTTTACAGTATATTGGCATTTAAATTTTATCATGTGTATAGCATGTTTTGCACTATTTAGTTATTTGATATACATGATTGGGGATTGGGTTTTAAGTTGACAAATACCTAGTAGCTGTCACACCCAGAATATATCCTGATACTCTTGGCATTGACCATAACTGTTATTGCATATATATGTACACATGTTCTATAAAGTAACTTGACATTTCTGTTAGAGACTAAAAGTGCATTTTTTTTTATATTTCTATACTCAGAAAAACAAGGTATCTCATTTCCTTTATCATATTATTAAGCTTTCATCAAATGAAGGACTGGTGGTTCCTTGTAATTATAAGAGTTTGAAGTCTTTATTTATTCTAGAAAATATAAAATTTACTTTATGTTGTTAAATACAGACATGACAACTCAAGGGACTGTATGAGTATCCATGTTCTATGCCAAGTTTTTATCTCCTAAGTCCTATTAAGTTCTGAATGATTTTAGAAAAAACAGAAAGTTCAAACTACTACATTTCATAATTTATTTTTACAATATAACCCTTTTCTAAAATGAGACAGCACACAACAAAACACATGACAGGTTTGCAACCACTGTCAGGCCAAATCTCAAAATATAGTTAGAATGAAAACCATTGCAGAGAACAAAGTTCTTCAAAGATAAAATGCAATTCTGACATCAATTTGTTCAGGAAAAGATTTTACTTTTTACTCAGCCTCTAAAACCAAATGAAATAAAGCCCTGATTTTGTTTTTATTATTTATATAATGAATTTTTCTCAATTTTATTACCTTGTAATATTGCTACTTACAAACACATAGAAATTACTTGTTTGGCCTTCTTATAGAGTACTTTGATAATTCAATTTTAATCAACATTGTCAAGGGTATGATATCATATGCCAGTGACCAGAAGTTCTTACATTTCAGTGTTCATCATTAATAGACCTCACATAAGTAATTACTTGCATATATGAACATATTTAGAATGGAAATAAACATTAAGTTCACAGATATAACTGACATTGGGTCTTAACAGAAATTCTCTAAAATATCACTCTACAATAGAATATATAAAATAAAAATGTACATTTTATACCCATAATCTTTATAAGATATATTTTCATGTAGATCTACTAAGAAAAAAATCTGTTTCTGCATCACTGAATGCTGAATCAAAACGAAGTATTTATGTGTATTCAAGAATAAAAATTGATTCTTCTAAAAAGATGTATGCCTAGAAACAATTACTTCCATCAAAGTATGACAAAATAGAGGTAAACATGCAATCAAGGAATATGCTGAAACATTTTCCCCCTTTAATGATGGAATTTTTTCACCAAAGCTTGAGGTAGGTATTTTTTCTATTAATTTACTGGTCCAAAAACCATCACTTTATGTACATATTTTTAATTACATAGGATACTTTTTTATATTTCTTCTGAAGCTAATTGTGTGTAGTATTCTAGTTCAAAAACAATGTTTGTTTTTTTAAACTGAATGTAATAATATTGGCAATTTCCCTGATTTCTATATGATTATAAGATATTTTTTGGAATATTTCAATTAAATAGTGATTTACCAAAGCAGACATACATTCTGTAATACTTTCTCTCACTGTTTGGGTCCTGATACCTGACAGGTGCCCTCATTCCAATGATTAATTATAATTTCCAAGATATTTTTCATATTTACACATTTTGCTATCGCATACTGATAAGTTATTGGATATTATACCCCAGAATCACTCTTTCACTAACTAAAATGAGCAAAATGCTTATTTTCTCTCGTTTCTGATCAGTCGTCCCTTCAACGACTTTTCATTCAAGTTATCTCCCTTTGGCCGGTCACCAGTTTTGGACCTGTTGAATTGACACACTGCCGTTTTACCTGGCGAGTTTTGGTAACAATAGGCATTTCATGTTCATAATATCAGGAGGTATCATCCCTCAAAAGGAAAATACGTTACCATTCCGTGTGTCATTTCAATTTACATTTATTTACTGAGAAGTGTCACGGCCACGGCACGTTTTTTCATCTTTCCCAATCAAATAATCAAGGAAATTCTATTTTTTCATTCTTGACAGAATAACGTAGTTAAAGTTTGAAACCTGCCGTATCTAATGATATATTTGGTTAAGCATGATAAATACATAAAATAGCTTTACGCCGTCGATTTCGAGGCGTCATTGCCGTTCTAAAAATGCCATTTTTGAACTGAAAATCACGTGACAAGAATAATAAAATCGACGCCATTATGAGATTTGCTGTCCGGCTGTTTGTGCAGTTGAGTTTAGAATTCGGACAAGTTGATTTTCTAATATTGCATGTTAAACGATAATGGTGAGTCCTGTAACCAGTTCTGAAGATAAATATCATAAAACTGAGATCGCTTACCGACTTTATGTCATTCCTTTTTCGTCAACATTTTCCTGTTTGTGTTGTCAAAACTCGTTACCGTCGAACGGGATATTTTCCATTTTCCATGACGTCACATGTAATGGTAAAACACGAAACGTTGCCGATCCGTTGGACACGGAACTGATTCGGCCTTTTTAAAATTAAGAAATAATGGGTCAATAATTCATTGCAGCCGTAGATTTGTTTTCATTTAACCATGGGTTGGGCATTTATATTCGATTATTTTACCCTGAGCGTTAGCGAGGGTAAAAATCTGAATATAAATGGCGTATGAATCACAGGATACTGTTTTGGCTGTTCCGTTTTACCCCCATACGATAATATTTTAAGGACGAAAATACAAACATCAGTCCGCAACACTACATAAAAAACTAAAGATTGAGCTACACGAGGCCCACAAAGAAAAGGGATGAACCTAGGTTGTCTGGATGATTAAGCAGTTGTTAATTACATTTGTAGTGCTGAGTGTAATATAAATAAAACAAACAGAAAAGAAATGCACGATTAAAATTATTTCAGTAAATGCACTATAAGCATTAATATCGGTATAAAAATTGACAATAAGGGAGCTACCATTTGATTTTTTAGGAGGGGGGGAGGGGAGCTAGGATGAAAAATATTTTTCACTCCATTCGGTCCTGCCTTATTTTCATTAGTTTATCCTGACTTTTTTACATAAATTGTCATCCTGCCTTTTTTTTTGCCAAGTTGCTCATCCTGCTTTTTTTCAAAATTCATTCTACAAACGGTACAGATAAATGATGAATATTGGAAAGTGGAAATATACATTGAGGTGGGAGGAGACTGTAAGGGGATCAAGACAGGATCCTGTCCTTAAGCAGCTGCAGAATCACAGAGTGCAGTAATCCACCAAAATATTCTCTGTAAATATTTTGACGCATTTTGAGAGTCTGGATGGGGGCTTGTAGAATAGAGAGAAAAAAAGGACAAAAACATTATGGAAACTTTGTAATAAACTATGCATTAACATCTGTTCCTTTTGCAACACATATTATATACCTTTTTTTTCCGTTAGGAAAAATACTGTAATATTTTTAGAGTGAAAATAGTATTCAGAATATTTCTTCCATTTGAAACAAATATTATAAAGGAATTCAGTTCCATGACAGTTAGATTAACTATTGTTTAATATTGAAATAAAAGTGTAAAATCTTCCTAGATGAGCGGCTGTCGATCTTAAGTTAAAAAAAAAAGAGACAAAAGTTCCCATTGTGTATTCATTTTGTAAGAGTATCTTTATTTACTTTTTTGTTCCAACAATTAAATTTTGAATCCATACTGAATCATTGAAAAATGGTTTGAACCGACATCCAAACGTTTTAACCACGCATCGAATAACTGATGTTTTATTTTATTTCTCCACATTTTTAAAACAGTTTGACAAAATACAATTCTGCAAAAATGGATGCCTGTGACATAATTATTTTAATTGATTATTTTTCAAAGTATATTGTTTTGTGGACGTCGAATGCACCTTTCAGTAAATTTTACTTATTTGCACTGTCCCATCTTTTTACATGTTATGTGTCCGTTTTGTGTATTTATAAGTATATTTAGCTCCGAGGAATGACGTGCATAATGACATATGATTGAAATACGAATTGTTCAGTTTCTAAGAAAACGTACAATATAAGATTTCCGTCACTTTTGTCGAAATGGTTGCAAATTTGGGTACTCGGTGCAATTCGGGCACTGTGACGTTATATAGATAATGAAATATAAATTTTACAAGACAAAAACAATTTTGACATTGAACCCTAAATTACTTTACAATCTTATTTTTTAATCGTCAAAATGACCATTACATAGGGGTCAGCAGTTTTCAAAATCACGATTTCTAAACAATATTTTTAAGTCTCATTTATTTATCATAGCACAGTGTATGTAATGTGCGAATCCTAAAATGTCATTTTAACTGTATCCGTGATGAATTTCTGATGTAGAATGATAAATAAACAGACGACAAATTCAAGATTTTTGAATAAAATAAGAAATAATATATAATGTGTACTGTTTTTATAAATTCATGATATAGGTATGAGATGCGGACGGGTTTTCATCGCGCCTACAGCCATCCAGGTGCAAAGTTGATACACAAATAGATAAATATTAAGAATAGTTCACGAACAGAGCGTACAAGAGATTTAAAAGTAGCAGTTAAGTTTAATTTGCAGAAAAAATGTACCTTTTAACATAATTATTAATGTTGTTTATCTTAAAACGATTTTGTTATTCAGCTTGTTGATATTAAATCAAATTCCACTATGCTGTTTTCGTTATGCGATTCATGTTACTGTCGAATAATGATACTAGACTTTCATTTTCACTATAGGGCGATTCATTTCTATTATATATGCGATGCATTTTCACAGAAGGAAATTAATTAATTTTCATTATTTAAAGTCTTAATTCAGCCGACTCTCTAGCATAATTAATGAATCCTTCTGACTTCATAATGTGGTTGGCCTTGATTGTGTAAATGTTGCCTAAGCATTGTAATTAATATTGAGCAAACGTTTATGCAAACAAAGCAAGCAAGCCAACCGAACCTTTAAACTACAAGCGTTAGGAAAGTAGCTCTGTTAGATGCATTTGAGATAACAAAGAGCATTCACAAAATGATCTTCATTTCACGATTGAATGAGTGGAAACCTTTTAATCTTGCACAAACAATTAACGCTTGGATGCCTGGATAATTGATATTCATCATGCCATTGTGTATAAATCTTATACAGTAAAGAAAGTTCGAGCAACAGTCGAGTCTCCTTAAATATGCTTGAATTTCTTATAAGTTGGTGTTACAAATAGGCCAATACGCAATTGTGAGAATACAAAGAAATATTGAAAACAATTTATTGTTACATGTTTAAATGGTTCTATACCACGGGGGATAACCGCCGTACAGTTGATTCCGGACGTTAATCGCTACATCGCGAAGCAATTTTGGTAGATATACCGTTCTTATATTTACACCAAAGACTAATTGACTAACTGTTCAGTTAAGTATTCAATGTTTATGAAAACAAAGTTTACTGCTCCTGACAGCATTGTATATCATTTATATAAGATGGACACCATGTGACTATTTTAAATAGACAGGTCTGTGAATTACTTGTAAACATCGCGAAACAAACACTATGTGTAACTCAAACTTGATTAAACTACAAATAGAGCATAGTTGGTTAGCTCTTTCACTAAATGCGACCGTGCATTTTGTGCTTTGTTGTTAAAATACATAATACGAATGAGAAACCCGTTGTTTTAATTTTATTTGAAGACATTTACTTGAAAGACTGACCTCAGAATTTTGACACCGTACGATTCATTCTCTTTGTAGTTTGTTTTCTTTCTTTAGTACCGTTCGTTGTACATTCTTGTACTGTTCGTTGTGCAAAAACCTATCAATACGGTAGAAAAATATGTATGACACGGCGTGACAAATGTTCAAAGCTTTTTTAAGCGAGATAAAACTTTTAAAAGAAAATTCGTCGTAGAAAAACGTTATATTCATGGATGTTTTGCTCAAGTAATTTTTTTGATCCATGGCAAGCTAATAGCAAACTCACCAACAATATTTGAATATTCATGATATGAACGTGGTTATACCCGTGTGTATTCAAGTAAGCATCTACGAGTAGCTTGCATTTCAAATTGTAAATATCATCAATATAAAAGTCATTTAAAAACTGTTTTCAGTTGTTGTATGTCGAATAATCATATAAAACGACAATGAAAATTCATCGCACTTCCAAACATTCCATATCAGAAATGATTGCAATTACAGTTATAATTTATCGCATCTATAGTTAAATTGAATCGCATTCAGTAATCAATATTATGGATTCTGCTGCTTAGATAACACTTTTTTTGGACTTTAATCCCGTTATTATACATTAAAAAAGTTATATTCTAATGAAATTCTGTTAAAACATACATTCAAATCTATTATTTTGTATTTTCAAAAAGTAAACAAACGCAGTTTTCCCATCATCCTTTATTCTACAATAGACATACTCATACAACAGTGAAAATGCGGCGTGACTTTTTAGCCCAATATACTCAATATACCCTATATATCTATAGGAAAGATATTGCAAACCATATATATTATAATTTAATACCATTGTACACTTTTTGTGCATTTTGAAGCATTTTAAACAGAACTGTATTCGTATCTTGACGATGGTTAAACTAAAGACCAAAACGGAACTAAAAATATACAGGTTATTACAATTTCTTTTTTACTTTTCAATGGATTACCTTCAAATTTGGAGATTGTTAATGACATTTTTTTTTTCTAGAATTGAATTTGAATTTATTTTCTCAAATTTTGAAATATTTTTCTCAAATAATTTTGTTTTCTGACAGAAAAAAAAAAAATTCCTATTTTCTTTGAAAAAATAATATTTAGTTTCTCAAATGAATTTGTTTTCTTACAGAAAGTACGACTTTTCCTATTTTCTTTGAAAATAAAATCTAATCTCATATGCTCAACATTTAAAGTTATTTTTTATATATATATGTAGGACTCGGAGGTGCGATGGGGACGCTGAAGTGCGATGGTCACGCTGAAGTGCGATGGTCCACGCCAAAGTACGATGGTCCTTTCGCTAAGTGCGATGGTTTGGCATGACGCGTGAATATTGTGACGTTTTCAAATACAACCGTTACTTTAAAGTACAGGAGGATAAGGTTTTGTAGATGAAGGTTTCATGCTAACAAAGGAAAGGAATGGAAAAAGAAAGTAACGAACGATTCAAGTCCAGAACAGTTTTGAGCAGTACAGGTGGAGGTTACAAAATATGTTAACCCATGTCAGGCAGCAAATCATAGGAAGCAATTAAGCGGCTGAAAGATGAACTTAGTCAGCAAATGGGCTTACCAGTGTTCGGAAGTATGCCGCAAACTTTTTGCACGATAAATAAAATATATTTATCTAAATATTTTAATTTTGATTTCTCTCCACGCATGCGTCACGTGATTTTATGTGGACAATTCAATAATAAAATTAATTATAACAATGTTTTTGCTTTATCACGTTGATATAATGTTGTTTTATTCCCAAGATAAGTCCTTCTTTGTAATAAGACTCTGGCCTAATTTTATTGTGGTTACAGTGTTAATTTTCTACAAATAAGGCCGAAATAAAAATGACAGGTCACTACGTGTATTTCCCATTTTCTCCTCCTCAGCGGAGAAGCAGCCAATTTTTAAGTTTTTGGTGGAATATGTTACACTTTTCGCTAAAAGTCAAGCATAAATGTAATTGGCGGTTTTTTACTTCTTGGACACTGTTTCGACATCAGATAAATGGATGAATGATTGTTGTGAGCAATTTTTAAGTTTTGTCTTGACGTGAACAAGTTATATTTGATAAAATGAGATGGACCCTGCTTAGTACTATATGCATGTATAGACCTACACGCTTAACCTTTTTGAACGCTCTTGAACACTCCACAAAAAGACATTTTCTTCCACTCGAACCCATTATACTTATCTGAGCCATCCAGTCTATTTTCATACTCCATACTGCCGCGTGCTAATAGGAGAATTGGCAAATTTGAAATTAGATTTAAAAAGATATTAAAGATTTTGGTTTGACCTGAACAGAAATTAAACGATCTTCATGAAACATGCGAGGATATCAACTGCTTTGGTCAAATCTTAATGATGTTATTTCATTTATTCAGGGAACTTAATTTGGATATGACGGTTATGATCTCATTGATATTTACCACACCTTCATTCAATATTAGCTTTGGATGAAAAATACTCTGCTAGAAGAAATTGTTGAAACTAAGGATTTAGCGGAACGAGGCGTAAAATTGATGTCTACAGATGACGAAGACATCGCCATAACATTATACGGCGGCAAATCTATAACTATAGAAATTGAA
Organism: Mytilus coruscus; assembly: GCA_017311375.1. Classification (NCBI taxonomy): domain Eukaryota; kingdom Metazoa; phylum Mollusca; class Bivalvia; order Mytilida; family Mytilidae; genus Mytilus; species Mytilus coruscus. The sequence goes on along the minus strand of JAASAO010001885.1, from coordinate 69,087 downwards.
TACCACCTTTCCATTCCAAAATAATAAAATTAAAGGCCCCTTTATTTCTTCATATCCCTCTTTTGGGGTTACAAATGACCGGTCCTTTATATGAGCTATTACCCTATCAATGTCCGATTTTGCCCATTTTTGTGTCTATCTTGAGAAAAGTAATATATAAAGAGAAACTTGAATAGCTAAAATGATCAGCAAGGCAAAATTTACAAAATGAACATACTGGAAATTCAGGTATTAACTTCTTACAGAAAAACGCTAATGCTAGGTATAAAGATATTGACAAATATAATGCCTATCCTTGTTAAAATGAGCATAGAGCATGGCATTAAAGAATTATTTCTTAAATTTGATAACTTTAACCGTATGTTCATTGTTGTAGACTCCGTATGTTCATTATTGTAGACCCATCGATTAAATCTAAACTTTGCAATTCATATTTTGACAATTTTCCACAATATTAGATGTAATTTTTACATCTTAAAATGAAATACCAACATGCCAAGGTTTATCTCTCTTTAAATCTCAACCATTTTCCAAACGATAGCTAAAGATTTGAACCGGGTTTATAGTTATTCCGCAGAAGCAGATCGGAATCATTTATTACGTAGACAGTAAACGTTCTAATCGTAATCATGTTCATTGACCATAACAACGATGAAAGCACATCATATAATGACGTTTCGACATCATATAATGAAGTAAACACATCATATAAGGTTACAAGCACATAATATAATGACACAACCAAATCATATAAAGATGCTTGTACATAATATAATGGAAAATGCACATCATATAAGTATATTTGCACATCATATAAGGATCTTTGCACATCATAGAAGTACATTTGCACATCATATAAGTATATTTGCACATCATATAAGGATATTTACACATCATATAAGAATGTTTGCACATCATATAAGAATGTTTGCACATCATATAAGTACATTTGCACATCTTATAAGTATATTTGTACATCATATAAGTACATTTGCACATCATATAAGTATATTTGCACATCATATAAGGATGTTTGCACATCATATAGGTACATTTGCACATCATATAAGTACATTTGCACATCATATAAGTATATATGCACATCATATAAGTATATATGCACATCATATAAGTATGTTTGCACATTATATAAATAAGGATACTTGCACATAATATATTATATTTGCACATCATATAAAGGTGTTTGCACATCATATAAGGATATTTACACATCATATAAGGATATTTGCACATCATATAAAGGTGTTTGCACATCATATAATGACAAGTGCACATCATATAAAGGTAAACTGCTAGTAGTCTGTTGTTATTTATGTTTTATTGTCATTTTGTTTATTTTCTTTTGTTACATCTTCTGACATCGGACTCGGACTTCTCTTTAACTGACTTTTAATGTGCGTATTGTTATGCGTTTACTTTTCTACATTGGCTAGAGGTATAGGGGAGGTTGAGATCTCATAAACATGTTTAACCCGCCGCATTTTGCGCCTGTCCCAAGTCAGGAGCCTCTGGCCTTTGTTAGTCTTGTATTATTTTACTTTTAGTTTCTTGTGTATAATTTGGAGTTTAGTATGACGTCCATTATCACTGAACTAGTATATATATATTTGTTTAGGGGCCAGCTTAAGGATGCCTCCGGGTGCGGGAATTTCTCGCTGTATTGAAGACCTATTGGTGACCTTCTGTTGTTGTCTGTTCTGTGGTCGGGTTGTTGTCTCTTTGACACATTCCCCATTTCCATTCTCAATTTTAAATGCACATCATATAATGAAAATGGTCATAACAAGACAGTGTTGGCGTTCCATAGTACTCGGTGCAATATGGGTACTCTGACGTTAGACATTTTACAAGTCCCACTCTTAATGTTGCCTTAGTGGACCCCTCCCTTTCAGCGGGTGTAGATTAGTGTAAACATAAGGCTTTTCGCAGACAAACGGGCTCATTATATGGCACGTCCAGACAGAAAAATCATGCAGGACTTGATTATTTTGTGCCAAAAGACTTTATTAATATTGCAACAATAAATTAATTGCATACAAAAGGTTTCCTGGATTTACCTTCAACAGGTACGATACAGTAGAAGTTCACAGTTGTACATTGAATTTGTTAGTCCAAATAATAAAATTTACTTTATATATATAGTGTATTACTATTACTTCTTGAAAGGTTATTTTGATGTTTTGCTCGTACGTCGTAGGAAGGCGTTACAGCAAAAAATTCAAATAACCTTTCATGCCGTCATATTTATTTGGACAATAATTGTGTCAATCATGTAAGGCTGCCATATTTATATTATCTCATTTGAAATTTTGCACTTTGCGCAGTAGTCCTAATAATTATGACGTCTTGCAAGGCTATTTTATTTTTTTTCTGTGACACCTTCCTACGGCTTTTTAAATTTTTTTCTGTGACGGTCACAGAAAAAAATTAAAATAGCCTTGCAAGACGTCATAATTATTTGGACTATTTCAGCCGGACAGCAAATACCTGATTTGTCCTTTAAAAACCCGGATTTATTATTCGCGAATCAATTGGAGATAATTTCTGAGAACGTTGTCAACAGATGTCGCTGCGTAGAAAAATAATTCCCCGCGGAAGACTACCCGGTAGGAAATCGTGAATTTGTTAAACTATAAGAAACTAAACGTATCACACGCGGTATGCATGATATGATAAGTTTTACAATTATTTAAAAGATATAAGAAGTCAAAGAAATGTATTGTTGAATCAGAAATTCAAGTCATTTATTTTCAATCTTCGGAACCGCCATTTTTCAACATCGACTGTCATTGACAAATATTCAACTCGGGACGAATTGACACAAGCCCGTTTTACCTAGGAAAAGTAAATATGAGAAGTTTATATTTGTAAACTGGAACATGGAGAACAGAACTGGGATAGTCACATGACGTTACCCTTCGTTGTTTACACACGAGCACAATTTCAGTACACATCACAAATTAGTAAGGCCCTGTGGGGACTCCTATTATTTTTGCTCTGACCAAAACAGCTCAGAAATATGACATTCTTGCCACTAAGGAAAAGACAGTCAACATGAACTGTTATTTTTTTTTTTTTTTTGTGATTTATTTCCTTTTTATGCTCCAATGATGTTTTCCAGTGCACAAAATACAAAAATGAACAAAATTGATTTTACTTTCTTATAAATCACACAGATATTATGAATTCAGCACATTATACATATAAAAAGTGTACATAAACCTCCCAATAACATCCCTTATAAGCAGTGCGTTATTTTTGGGAAGTCCAGGTGTAAATTATTGTGACACTTGTCAGGTTTTGTCCTGATGACATGATTTCAGTGTAAACATCCTAAGATCTGATATATCATAGATAAATAACAGAGGAAAAACAGTTTGAACAAAGTCAGATCCTTATTTTGTAGCTTTCAGATGTTATTTCAAATGAATGAAGATGATATCACATCATAATATATTATTGTTTGTGCTTATTCCTATTCATCTTCTAGCAGTCATTCATTAGTTGTTCCATAGATGATTGTTCAATCTGCATCTAGTTTACCTAAATTAATCTCTATTTATGAATTTTAGTTTATTCTATTTTTACAATTGTTAAGCTGCATATACCTGCATTTGATTAGGATTGATATATTAGGTCACATGGTTTTTTTTTTGTTAAATTCTTCATTACACATATTTCAGTATATGTTACCAGAGATGGTTTTATATCATATGTCTCCGATGGTACAAATTATACTTTAAAAACCTTTTCATACTCATTATATAATTATTTTCACACCCCATGGCTCTGTTTTATGTTGTGATTGTTTTTTTCAATTTGAGTACATGCATTACTATCCCCTTAAATTACATATAATTAGTGAAAAAGCTATTTTCAGTTTACAGTATATTGGCATTTAAATTTTATCATGTGTATAGCATGTTTTGCACTATTTAGTTATTTGATATACATGATTGGGGATTGGGTTTTAAGTTGACAAACACTTAGTAGCTGTCACACCCAGAATATATCCTGATACTCTTGGCATTGACCATAACTGTTATTGCATATATATGTACACATGTTCTATAAAGTAACTTGACATTTCTAGAGACTAAAAGTGCATTTTTTTTATATTTCTATACTCAGAAAAACAAGGTATCTCATTTCCTTTATCATATTATTAAGCTTTCATCAAATGAAGGACTGGTGGTTCCTTGTAATTATAAGAGTTTGAAGTCTTTATTTATTCTAGAAAATATAAAATTTACTTTATGTTGTTAAATACAGACATGACAACTAAAGGGGACTGTATGGGTATCGATGTTCTATGCCAAGCTTTATATCTCCTAAGTCCTATTAAGTTCTGAATGATTTTAAAAAACAGAAAGTTCAAACTACTACATTTCATAAATATTTTTTACAATATAACCCCTTTTCTAAAATGAGACAGCACACAACAAAACACATGACAGGTTTGCAACCACTGTCAGGCCAAATCTCAAAATATAGTTAGAATGAAAAACCACTGCAGAGAACAAAGTTCTTCAAAGATAAAATGCAATTCTGACATTAATTTGTTCAGGAAAAGATTTTACTTTTTTACTCAGTCTCTAAATACAAAATGAAATAAAGCCCTGATTTTGTTTTTATTATTTATATAATGAATTTTTCTCAATTTTTATTACCTTGTAATATTGCTACTTACAAACACATAGAAATTACTTGTTTGGCCTTCTTATAGAGTACTTTGATAATTCAATTTTTAATCAACATTGTCAAGGGTATGATATCATATGCCAGTGACCAGAAGTTGTTACATTTCAGTGTTCATCATTAATAGACCTCACATAAATAATTACTTGCATATATAAACATATTTAGAATGGAAATAAACATTAAGTTCACAGATATAACTGACATTGGGTCTTAACAGAAATTCTCTAAAAATATTACTCTAGAATAGAATATATAAAATAAAATGTACATTTTATACCCATAATCTTTATAAGATATATTTTCATGTAGATCTACTAAGAAAAAATCTGTTTCTGCATCACTGAATGCTGAATCAAAACGAAGTATTTATGTGTATTCAAGAATAAAATTGATTCTTCTAAAAGATGTATGCCTAGAAACAATTACTTCCATCAAAGTATGACAAAATAGAGGTAAACATGCAATCAGGGAATATGCTGAAAATTTTCCCCCCTTTAATGATGGAATTTTTTCACCAAAGCTTTGGGTAAGTATTTTTTTCTAATAATTTACTGGTCCAAAACATATTTTTAACCACATAGTATACTTTTTTTATATTTCTTTTGAAGCTAATTGCGTGTAGTATTCTAGTTCAAAAACAGCGTTTTTTTTTTAACTGAATGTAATAATATTGGCAATTTCCCTGATTTCTAGTTGTAATATTTCAATTAAATAGTGATTTACCAAAGCAGACATACATTCTGTAATACTTTCTCTCATTGTGTGGGTCCTGATACCTGACAGGTGCCCTCATTCCAATGATTAATTATAATTTCCAAGATATTTTTCATATTTACATATTTTGCTATCGCATACTGATAAATTATTGGATATTATACCCCAGAATCACTCTTTCACTAACTAAAATTGAGCAAAATGCTTATTTTCTCTCGTTTCTGATCAGTCGTCCTTCAACGACTTTTCATTCAAGTTATCTCCCTTTGGCCGGTCACCAGTTTTGGACCTGTTGAATTGACACACTGCCGTTTTACCTGGCGAGTTTTGGTAACAATAGGCATTTCATGTTCATAATATCAGGAGGTATCATCCTCAAAAGGAAAATACGTTACCATTGCGTGTGTCATTTCAATTTACATTTATTTACTGAGAAGTGTCACGGCCACGGCACGTTTTTCATCTTTCCCAATCAAATAATCAAGGAAATTCTATTTTTCATTCTTGACAGAATAACGTAGTTAAAGTTTGAAACCTGCCGTATCTAATGATATATTTGGTTAAGCATGATAAATACATAAAATAGCTTTACGCCGTCGATTTCGTGGCGTCATTGCCGTTTCTAAAAAATGCCATTTTTTGAACTGAAAATCACGTGACAAGAATAATAAAATCGACGCCATTATGAGATTTGCTGTCCGGCTGTTTGTGCAGTTGAGTTTAGAATTCGGACAAGTTGATTTTCTAATCTTGCATGTCAAACGATAATGGTGAGTCCTGTAACCAGTTCTGAAGATAAATACCACAAAACTGAGATCGCTTACCGACTTTATGTCATTCCTTTTTCGTCAACATTTTCCTGTTTGTGTTGTCAAAACTCGTTACCGTCGAACGGGATATTTTCCATTTTCCATGACGTCACATGTAATGGTAAACACGAAACGTTGCCGATCCGTTGGACACGGAACTGATTCGGCATATATATGCCTTTTTAAAATTAAGAAATAATGGGTCAATAATTCATTGCAGCCGTAGATTTGTTTTCATTTAACCATGGGTTGGGCATTTATATTCGATTATTTTACCCTGAGTGTTAGCGAGGGGTAAAAATACGAATATAAATGGCATATGAATACACAGGATACTGTTTTGGCTGTTCCGTTTTCCCCCCATACGATAATATTTGAAGGACGAAAATACAAACATCAGTCCGTAACACTACATAAAAAACTAAAGATTGAGCTACACAAGGCCCACAAAGAAAAGGGATGAACCTAGGTTGTCTGGATGATTAAGCAGTTGTTAATTACATTTGTAGTGTTGAGTGTAATATAAATAAAACAAACAGAAAAGAAATGCACGATTAAAATTATTTCAGTAAATGCACTATAAGCATTAATATCGGTATAACAATTTACAGTAAGGGAGCTACCATTTTATTTTTTAGGGGGCGCTAGGATGAAAAATATTGTTCACTCCATTCGGTCCTGCCTTATTTTCATTAGTTTATCCTGACTTTTTTACATAAATTGTTATCCTGCCTTTCTTTTTGCCAAGTTGCTAATCCTGCTTTTTTTTCAAAATTCATTCTACAAACGGTACAGATAAATGATGAATATTGGAAAATGGAAATATATATTGAGGTGGGAGGAGACTGTAAGGGGATCAAGACAGGGTCCTGTCCTTAAGCAGCTACAGAATCACAGAGTGCAGTAATCCACCAAAATATTCTCTGTAAATATTTTTGACGCATTTTTGAGAGTCTGGATGGGGGCTTGTAGAATAGAGAGAAAAAAAGGACAGAACATTATGGAAACTTTGTAATAAACTATGCATTAACACCTGTTCCTTTTGCAACACATATTATATACCTTTTTTCCGTAAGGAAAAATACTGTAATATTTTTAGAGTGAAAATAGTATTCCAGAATATTTCTTCCATTTGAAACAAATATTATAAAGGAATTCAGTTCCATGACAGTTAGATTAACTATTGTTTAATAGTGAAATAAAAGTGTAAAATGTTCCTAGATGAGCGGCTGTCGATCTTAAGTAAAAACAAAAGAGACAAAAGTTCCCATTGTGTATTCATTTTGTAAGAGTATCTTTATTTACATTTTTGTTCTACCAATTAAATTTTGAATCCATACTGAATCATTGAAAAATGGTTTGAACCGACATCCAAACGTTTTAACCACGCATCGAATAACTGATGTTTTATTTTATTTCTCCACATTTTTAAAACAGTTTGACAAAATACAATTCTGCAAAAATGGATGCCTGTGATATAATTATTTTAATTGATTATTTTTCAAAGTATATTGTTTTGTGGACGTCGAATGCACCTTTCAGTAAATTTTACTTATTTGCACTGTCCCAGAGACTTTATCTTTTTACATATTATGTGTCCGTTTTGTGTATTTATAAGTATATTTAGCTCAGAGGAATGACGTGCATAATGACATATGATAGAAATACGAATTGTTCAGTTTCTAAGAAAACGTACAATATAAGATTTCCGTCACTTTTTTCGAAATGGTTGCAAATTTGGGTACTCGGTGCAATTCGGGCACTGTGACGTTATATAGATAATGAAATATAAATTTTACAAAACAAAAACAATTTTGACATTGAACCCTAAATTACTTTACAATCTTATTTTTTAATCGTCAAAATGACCATTACATAGGGGATCAGCAGTTTTCAAAATCACGATTTCTAAACAATTATTTGTAAGTCTCATTTATTTATCATAACACAGTGTATGTAATGTGCGAATCCTAAAAGGTCATTTTTACTGTATCCGTGATGGATTTCTGATGTAGAATGATAAATAAACAGACGACAAATTCAAGATTTTTGAATAAAATAAGAAATAATATATAATGTGTACTGTTTTTATAAATTCATGATATAGGTATGACATGCGGACGGGTTTTCATCGCGCCTACAGCCATCCAGGTGCAAAGTTGATACACAAATAGATAAATATTAAGAATAGTTCACGAACAGAGCGTACAAGAGATTTAAAAGTAGCAGTTAAGTTTAATTTGCAGAAAAATGTACCTTTAACATAATTATTAATGTTGTTTATCTTAAAACAGGTTTTGTTATTCAGCTTGTTGATATTGAATCAAATTCCACTATGCTGTTTTCGTTATGCGATTCATGTTACTGTCGAATAATGATACTAGACTTTCATTTTCACTGTAGGGCGATTCATTTCTATTATATATGCGATGCATTTTCACAGAAGGAAATTAATTAATTTTCATTATATAAAGTGTTAATTCAGCCGACTCTCTAACATAATTTATGAATCCTTCTGACTTCATAATGTGGTTGGCCTTGATTGTGTAAATGTTGCCTAAGCATTGTAATTAAGATTGAGCAAACGTTTATGCAAACAAAGCAAGCAAGCCAACCGAACCTTTACACTACAAGCGTTAGGAAAGTAGCTCTATTAGATGCATTTGAGATAACAAAGAGCATTCACAAAATGATCTTCATTTCACGATTGAATGAGTGGAAACCTTTTAATCTTGCACAAACAATTGACGCTTGGATGACTGGATAATTGATATTCATCATGCCAGTGTGTATAAATCTTATACAGTAAAGAAAGTTCGAGCAACAGTCGAGTCTCCTTAAATATGCCTAAATTTCTTATTAGTTGGTGTTACAAATAGGCCAATACGCAATTGTGAGAATACAAAGAAATATTGAAAACAATTTATTGTTACATGTTTAAATGGTTCTATACCACGGGGGATAACCGCCGTACAGTTGATTCCGGACGTTAATCGCTACATCGCGAAGCAATTTTGGTAGATATACCGTTCTTATATTTACACCAAAGACTAATTGACTAACTGTTCAGTTAAGTATTCAATGTTTATGAAAACAAAGTTTACTGCAACTGACAGCATTGTATATCATTTATATTACATGAACACCATGTGACTATTTCAAATAGACAGGTCTGTGAATTACTTGTAAACATCGCAAAACAAACACTATGTGTAACTCAAACTTGATTAAACTACAAATAGAGCATAGTTGGTTGGCTCTTTCACTAAATGCGACCGTGTATTTTGTGCTTTGTTGTTGTTAAAATACATAATACGAATGAGAAACCCGTTGTTTTAATTTTATTTGAAGACATTTACTTGAAAGACTGACCTCAGAATTTTGACACCGTACGATTCATTCTCATTGTAGTTTGTTTTCTTTCTTTAGTACCGTTCGTTGTACATTCTTGTACTGTTCGTTGTGCAAAAACCTATCAATACGGTAGAAAAATATGTATGACACGGCGTGACAAATGTTCAAAGCTTTTTTAAGCGAGTTATAAAACTTTTCAAAGAAAATTCGTCGTAGAAAAACGTTATATTCATTGATGTTTTGCTCCAGTAAATTTTCGGATCCATGGCAAGCTAATAGCAAACTCACCAACAATATTTGAATATTCATGATATGAACGTGGTTATACCCGTGTATATTCAAGTAAGAATCTACGACTAGCTTGCATTTCAAATTGTAAATAACATCAATACAAAAATCATTTAAAAACTATTTTCAGTTGTTGTATGTCGAATAATCATATAAAATGACAATGAAAATTCAGCGCACTTCCAAACATTCCATATCAGAAATGATTGCACTTACAGTGATAATTTATCGCATCTATAGTTAAAATGAATCGCATTCAGTAATCAATATTATGGATTCTGCTGCTTAAATAACACTTTTTTGGACTTTAATCCCGTTATTATACATTAAAAAAGTTATATTCTAATGAAATTCTGTTAAAACATACATTCAAATCTATTATTTTGTATTTTCAAAAAGTAAACAAACGCAGTTTTTCCCATCATCATTTATTCTACAATAGACATACTCGCATACAACAGTGAAAATGCGGCGTGACTTTTTAGCCCAATATACTCTAATATACCCTATATATCTATAGGAAAGATATTGCAAACCATATATATTATAATTTAATACCATTGTACACTTTTTGTGCATTTTGAAGCATTTTAAACAGAACTGTATTCGTATCTTGACGAAGGTTAAACTAAAGACCAAAACGGAACTAAAAATATACAGGTTATTGCAATTTCTTTTTACTTTTCAATGGATTACCTTCAAATTTGGAGATTGTTAATGACATTTTTTTTCTAGAATTGAATTTGAATATATTTTCCCAAATTTTGAAATATTTTCTCAAATAATTTTGTTTTCTTACAGAAAAAAAAAATTCCTATTTTCTTTGAAAAAATAATATTTAGTTTCTCAAATGAATTTGTTTTCTTACAGAAAGTACGACTTTTCCTATTTTCTTTGAAAAATAAAATCTAATCTCATATGCTCAACATTTAAAGTTATTTTTTTATATATATATATGTAGGACTCGGAGGTGCGATGGGGACGCTGAAGTGCGATGGTCACGCTGAAGTGCGATGGTCCACGCCGAAGTACGATGGTCCTTTCGCTAAGTGCGATGGTTTGGCATGACGCGTGAATATTGTGACGTTTTCAAATACAACCGTTACTTTAAAGTACAGGAGGATAAGGTTTTGTAGATGAAGGTTTCATGCTAACAAAGGAAAGGAATGGAAAAAGAAAGTAACGAACGATTCAAGTCCAGAACAGTTTTGAGCAGTACAGGTAGAGGTTACAAAAATATGTTAAACCATGTCAGGCAGCAAATCACAGGGAGCAATTAAGCGGCTGAAAGATGAACTTAGTCAGCAAATGGGCTTACCAGTGTTCGGAAGTATGCCGCAAACTTTTTGCACGATAAATAAAATATATTTATCTAAATATTTTAATTTTGATTTCTCTCCACGCATGCGTCACGTGATTTTATGTGGACAATTCAATAATAAAATTAATTATAGCAATGTTTTTGCTTTATCACGTTGATATAATGTTGTTTTATTCCCAAGATAAGTCCTTCTTTGTAATAAGACTCTGGCCTAATTTTATTGTGGTTACAGTGTTAATTTTCTACAACAAGTAAGGCCGAAATAAAATGACAGGTCACTACGTGTATTTCCCATTTCTCCTCCTCAGCGGAGAAGCAGTCAATTTTAAGTTTTGGTGGAATATGTTACACTTTTCGCTAAAAGTCAAGCATAAATGTAATTGGCGGTTTTTACTTCTTGGACACTGTTTCGACATCAGATAAATGGATGAATGATTGTTGTGAACAATTTTTAAGTTTTGTCATGACGTGAACAAGTTATATTTGATAAAATGAGATGGACCCTGCTTAGTACTATATACATGTATAGATCTACACGCTTAACCTTTTTGAACGCTCTTGAACACTCCACAAAAAGACATTTTCTTCCACTCGAACCCATTATACTTATCTGAGCCATCCAGTCTATTTTCTGACTCCATACTGCCGCATGCTAATAGGAGAATTGGCAAATTTGAAATTAGATTTAAAAAAAAGAAATTAAAGATTTTGGTTTGATCTGAACAGAAATTAAACGATCTTCAACATGCGAGGATATCAACTGCTTTGGTCAAATCTTAATGATGTTATTTCATTTAAGCAGCTCATGTACATTTTGCTTTTTACTCAATGTCACAGGCAGACCATCGCACTTTAGCGTAACCACCGTCGCACCTTAGCGTAACCACCATCGCACCTTAGCGTAGTTATCAACAAGTTAGCGTCACAATGTCACCATCGCACTTCAGCGTATTAACCAACGCACTTCAGCGAGGACCATCGCACTTCAGCGTAGCTATCAACAAGTTAACGTCTTTGCTGAGCCTGACTCAGCTAGTTTAACCAAGGGCTGAACGCAATCTCGGCAAATTATAAAAATAACAACTTGTGTTTGAAGATTGTAGATTATAATTCCACCAGAAGGGATACAGCAGTTTTTACAGAGTGTGTATTGTTTGGTAAACTGAAAGAAATAAAATACAATATTTACAATATGCACGAAAGAAATATATGAACGTTCAAGGCAATATTAATATCAAGTCAAAACGAAAGTAGAATTCTCAGTTCAATTCATAGAAATAAACAATTACAGTTCATATTTGTTGAATAAACGTGTTTGTCAAGTTAACGGAATTAACGGAATATATATTTAACAGTTTATAATCGATTTGAAACGTACTTGACGGTGATTTGTCACAATATCCACAGGAGCAGTTTTGTCGTGGCATCCATTTGTAATAGACAGGCGAGGAAGAGAAAGTAAACGGTAGTGAACATACGGATAAGTCCAGATCATTTCCGGAAAATATGAATGTCTGAAAATTCAATCCAATAGATGCCGTAGCAAATACAATTGATAACGTGATCCAGATACTCCCCGTCTGAAATCTATCTGATATCACTATTCCATAAAATATAACACATGTGAATGTCCTATCTAAATCCAATATATATATATACACATAATTACATAGGGTTGTTCTCTACGAGAAGAATCATGTCCACGATAGGACGTGTGTAGGTTGCGGCTTTTCCATTAACGATTACTCGCACTTCTGCTTTTCTGACATGTTCGTCTGAACTTTTAAATGAATTCACTATAATTCCAACGGGCCATTGGGTACGGCAAAGGTTTTTATCCTTTAGAAGAATGACGTCTCCTTCGATGAGATCACGGCGATCTTCGGTCCATTTTCGTCGTTGTTGTAGTAACGGCAGGTACTCTTTCCTCCAACGGGACCAGAAAACACTGGCCAGAGCCTGTACTCGCCTCCATTCGGCAAGACAGAGATCTCGTTTGTCGAATTCTCCAAGATGATCTGAAGTGAAAATGTAGTCGGTTTTCTGTGTCAATAACATAGCCGGAGTTAATATTAACGGATTCTCTGGATCTGTTGATACCGGTACCAGAGGTCTAGAGTTCACTATTGCTGAAACTTCTGCCATAAGTGTGTTGAGCACATCATGTGTTAGGCTTCTTCCGGCTGCGTTTAGAAGCATAGAATCAAGAATTCTCCTGGTAATACCAATCATCCTCTCCCAGGCTCCACCCATGTGGGACGAATGCGGCGGATTGAAGATCCAAGTTGTACCAGAATTATACAGAAAGTTCTTGAAGGGTCCATCTTCAACGTTGATTGAGTCAATCTTTAAATCGTCGATTGCGCCAATAAAGTTCGTTCCACGGTCAGATCGGAAAATCTTAACTTGGCCTCTTATAGCGGCGAATCTTCTGACGGCGTTTATGAAGGCTGAAGAACTCATTTCCTCGATTAATTCGATGTGAATAGCCCTTGTCACTAAGCATGTGAATAAAATTGCCCAACGTTTAGAGTTGGCGTATCCACCACGTGTTTTACGTGAAACAATTGTCCAGGGTCCAAAGGTGTCTATTCCAACGTTAGTAAACGGAGGTGACGGTTCAAGACGGTCCTCTGGCAAATCAGACATGATTTGATATTCGGTTTTTCCTCTGAGTTTGCGGCATGTTACACATTTGTGAATAATAGAAGAGATCAAGCGTTTTGCTCCAACGATCAAAAATCCTGCGGATCGAATCGCTCCATCTGTGAAATGGCGACCTTGATGTTTTATCTTGTCGTAATAGTGTCGAACTAATAATGTCGCTTTATGATGGCGTCCAGGGACGATCAATGGTTTCTTTTCACGGAGGTTTAAATCAGATTTGACAATACGGCCTCCTACTCGTAATAGTCCTCTTTTGTCCAAAACGGATTGAGATTAGCTATCGGGCTCCGCTTATTAATTTGTTCCTGACGTTTTATACAATCTATTTCATCTCCATAAACTTCATGTTGTGCAGATATTAAGATGAAATTTTCGGCATTCGAAAACTATCCAAAGAAGTCACTGATGATGCCTGTTTTGATCCGTGTAAACGGGAGAAACGTTCCAAAAGGCTATCGCTCGCACAAGTGATGTCCAGTTGGAGAATCGGTTGAATCTATCAGTTCCGATACCTTTATGCTCAGGTGTGGCAAATGTTTTGCAACATTCACAGTTGCACGGATTTCTCCATCTTCTTCTGGATCTATTAGATGATATATGTCCTCAGAATTCTTCTGTTCTGAGGAAAGAAGTTGTTTTGGTCCCAATAACCATTCACTGCAATGAATTTCATGGGCTGGTACGGACCTTGTTCCCGAGTCTGCGGGATTACGGTTAGTTGGTACATAATTCCATTGACTTGGAGAGCTAAATTTCCTTATTTTCTCTACTCTATTGGCGACGTAGATAAAGAACCTTCTTGTCTCGTTACTGATGTAACCTAAAACCACTTTACTGTCTGTGTAGAATTTTACGGTGTCTACATGTAAATCTAAATTATCTATGACGGTTTGGGTGATCTCAACTGTTAATACAGCAGCTGATAGTTCAAGTCGTGGAATAGTATGACCACTTGTTGGTGCAACTTTAGCTTTCCCAAGAATGAAACCTATGTTTGGTTCACCACTACTGTCGGTCGTGCGTAGATATGCAACAGCTGCTATGGCTTTTCTGATACATCAGAGAAGACATGTAACTCCTTTGTGGCGGTTTTGCTGAGATACGGCACGTAGGTACGTGGAATGCGCAATGTTTCGATAGCAATTAGAGTATCTCTCAAGATTTCCACTCAGCTGCTGTCTCATCAGAGAGGTTGGTCCCAATCGACGGTTTCTGATACTATTTTCCTTAATAGGAGTTTCCTTGTATAATCACCGGAGCCAAAATCCCAGAGGATCGTAGAGACTGTTTATCGTTGATAAAATTCTCTCCGAGTGATCGGTTTGTTTTCTGATGATAATTGAATTAAGAAGTTGTCAGTGTTTACGTCCCAGCTGAGTCCAAGACTACGTTGTAGGGTTTGCTGTCGGATTCTAAGTCTAGATCCTTTAGATTTGAAGCCAAATCACTGGCATGAAACGCAGACATAACTTCCGCACAATTAGAGGCGAACTTGTGATGCCTTAAGTTTCCATATTTTTCTAATGCTTGCTGTGTGTCCTTCATGAGCGTAACAGCTTCCTTTGTAGGACATGACGTAAGACCGTCGTCGACATAAAATCTCTTGTAACAAAGTTAGTCACGTGACTGCCGAACTCTTGTTCTGATGCCTGAGCTGCTTTTCTCAGTCCAAGCGTAGCAACGGCAGGTGACGGACTATTTCCGAAAACATGAACTCTCATGCGGTATTCGACAAGGTTCTTTTGTAGGTCGTTGTCTTTATGCCATAAAATCTCAGATAATTTCGGTGGTCTTTTTGACCAAAAACAGTGAAACATGTGTTGAACGTCTGCAGTTACTGCGACAATTTCTTTCCTGAAACGCAGCAGTACTCCCAAGAGATCATTGGTCAAGTCTGGACCTGTTAGCAGGACACTGTTAAGTGAAACTCCGTTACATTTGGCGGAAGAATCAAACACACCCCTAATCTGATCGGGTTTCTTCGGATGATAAACACCAAACAATGGTAAATACCAGCACTCCTCGTAGTCGTTCAACGGTGGAGCTGGTTCTGCATGATTATTGTCTAGGATCTTACTCATAAATGTAAGAAAGTGTTCCCGCTTTACTGGGTTTCTATTCAGACTGGCGTCTAACATATTAGCACGATGACGAGCTTGTGGTCTGTTGCTTGGCAATGGCTGTCTTGGCACTCGAAACGGTAACGGTGCTTCATGACTTAGCCTAATCTTAACTTCCTTCCTAGTCTCTGACAAATTCGTAGTCCATCTGTTTCATGAACATTTTGTCTTCAAATGACATTCCGGGTTTATCATCGTCCCTAGTTTTTTCAAAGAGAGGCGATTGTAAATCTTTCTTAACGGGGTCTGTGTAGTTTTCCCGAATGTCAAATTTGCTTGTACATGGTTGAAACGTTGACGGCTGTCCTGTAGGTAAAATGTTGGTTATTTTGACATTTAATTCAAGAGGCACATGCTGCTTGTTAATGCAAGTTTCTCCTATCACTACCCAACCCAGTTTCAACTGTTGTGCATATGGAGTTCTGGGTGGTCCTATGCGCTGATCCAGGACGTGGTGTGCCTCTATAAGGTCTCTGCCAATTAAGAGAAGAATTTGGCAATTTTCCTATATTGGTGGAATGCTACCTCTGAGTTCTTTTAAATGAGGGTGATGCATTGTGACTTCAGGAGTCAGTATTTTGTCCCTATTATTAGGAATATGATCACATTCTATCAGTACAGGCAGGTCAAATTTGTCATTGCCATTTATTGATTCCATGACGAAACCTCTTCCTCTTTTCCGGAAGTGACTACTCTGCCGGAGCATGTTGATAAGGTATAGTTCTCCAGTTTATCTTTCACGTTGAAAAGATTGAAGAATTCAGGCGATGCTAGTGACCGGTTGCTTTGGTCATCAATGATGGCGTACATCCGGATAACTTCGTCCTGGTTATCCTTGTGATAAACATTCACGGGTAGTATTTTAGCACAAGATTTCCCGCTATATGTATCCTTACAGATCTCAGTACAGGTAGAGTTAACTGAGGTTGACTTAGTTTCAGCGGATTCTGTTGGCTCCCCGCCGTAGGCTTGCTTGGACGAGCTAGACTGAGAACTTGCAGGTTGCTGTGGTCTAGTGATGTGAAGTGCGGTAGTGTGTTGTTTACTTCCACATTCTTTACAACTTATGCGTGCATTGCATTCCCGGCTCCTGTGTGTGGTTGAGTCGCAACACTTGTAACAGACATTGTTTTGTTTCAAAGACCTTTGCGTTCCTCTATAGACTTGGCTCGGAACGCTCGACATTCATTTAAGGAATGCTTGGTATTGTGCAGAATACAAAGACCTTGTTTGCTGGCGTCTCCAGATTGCTGCTCAACCGCTGTTTTATGAGCACCAACTTTAGTCTTGGGGTAAGACGTGAACCTTGGCGCAGCACCTTTTGTATTTGTGTGACTTTTGACCCAAAGATGAACCCAGGATCGTTTTAATTTTGCTAATTTCACTGATGAATGCAGATAACTCTGTAAATGGCGGAAAGGCAACGTCGTGGTTAGATTTATATCTAGACGCCCTTGTAATCCACTTTTCCTGAAGTCCATAGGGTAGTTTTTCAATGATAGGGTTTATTCCGGACGCTGAGTCGAAATAAGCTAGCAGACATCCCAGCTTGGGATTTTCCTTGTGATATTCTATTTCTGATAGAATATCAGACAGTTCATAGAGACGTGCGTTGTCCTTATTCGTCAAGGTTGGGAATTTGGCAAGTTTACTCGTGAGAGGCCTCCAACATTTCTGGAGCGCCATACCGCTCGTCAAGCCTCTTCCATAATCTCTGTATGCCTTTTGTAGGGTTATTGGCGTTCGACGCTCTTATGCTAATGGCATGTTTAGCAGACTCTGGACCGAGCCACTTGATCAGTAGATCAATCTGTTCCGAGTCAGAAACTTGTAACTCGTCTGTCACGTTCTTAAAGCTTGCTTTCCATGTATGGAAGGATTCTGCCCGATCGTTAAAGCTTGTTAATCGGGAGAAAAGCAGGTCTTTACGTAGAAGAAATCTAGTTATCTCTGATGTAGGATTGGTTTGTTGCAGGTGTGCAGCAGGGTCTCTTCTATAACGCCTTGTTTTTGGTGTGAAACAGGGATCTCTTCTATAACGCCTTGTTTTTGGTGTAAGACAGGGATATTTTCTGAAACGCCCCGTTTTCCTATGCCAGTTATTGTTCCCAGATCTGGGAATACATTAACTTCTGGTGACTTAGCATGTGTAGGGAAGACCGCAGGTGTTTGTGATGGCAAGTTCAGTGCCACGGATGGCACGAACGCTGGTGCTTCATGACTTAGCCTAATCTTAACATGAATTTGTTCTATCTTTTGAAACCTGTTACTTCCTGTACAGCAGTTGGTACATGATGTTTATTGACGAAATCTTGCACACGCTGGAGAGGGTCTTCCGTTTCGTCAGGGAGATCGCTAAATGCTTGGCTGCCGTCGTATTCCAGGATACGAGCCTCTGCTTCTGCGGCTGCAGCTTCTCTCTGTGCTTCGAGAAGGTTCAAATTGGCCTTTAGTTCAGCCTTTTCCCGGCTTACACGTGCAGCCTCTTGTTCTAGTTGAGCTTTTCTGCGTATGACTTCTTGTTCTAGTTTAGCTTTCCTTTGTGCTGCCTCCTGTTCCATTTGAGTTTTCAGGTACGCGGCCTCTTGTTCCATTTGAACTTTTCTTTGTGCAGCCTCTTGTTCCATTTGAACTTTTCTTTGTGCAGCCTCTTGTTCCATTTGAACTTTTCTTTGTGCAGCCTCTTGTTCCATTTGAACTTTTTTTACGTAAGGCTTCTTGTTCCATTTGAACAATTTCTGTAAGGCTTCTTGTTCTGCTTGAATGGCTTGTTGCTCCATTTCGGCTTTGATTTCAGTTTGTCTGAACAGAGCCTGTTCCTCTAATAATGCCTCCTGTTTAATGATCAAGGCATGTTTTTCGGCAAAAGCTATTTTTGATTTAGCAGCCTCTGCTTTGGCACGCTTCCTCCGTGCCAGGCTTGACATATCGGAGACGTTGGAGCTTCCGCTATGCGAGGTTTTCTTACCCTTAGATGTTTTTGTTTTGGCGGATTTAGCTTTTGTCATAGCGAAACGATGCTCGTGTAGGGTTTTCATAGCCAGGTCCACTTTAGACAGTCGAATTTCTGATGAGTCTATGTTCTTAAGACTTTCCGGCGTTCTGGTCTTCTTCAAAAAGTTCAGGTACTCATCTATGCGCTTGCGATAATGAGTACAGGCTTGTACGATTTTGTCCTCTGCTGTAAGCAGTTGTTGGAGCTCGTTTGGAGGAGTGGTCATTTCAATAACTGGAATTCTAAACCTGACCAAAGGGCCTCTAGCTCCTGACAGAACTTGTCCCGTTTCTCTGCAAATGCTTCATGTCCTTTTCGGTGAGATCACGTACTCGCCTAGTGTCGGGATTTTCATCTAAATGTGTGATATTAGACGGATTTTCTATTAGTTCTTCAGAAATATCTCCTCTGGGGCTGAACCTCGTCTTGATGTTCCGCGTGACTGGGATCCATAATGGCTCAACGTTGTTGGTTTGCTGCCTGGTACACACAAGTTCTGTTGCGCGCTGACACTGTCAGTGTAACAGTACGTACGTTGCTACGTTGTCGTTCCTTGTCTGGATATGTAAAGACAGGTTGTCGTCAATTTACTTTGCTGAGCCTGACTCAGCTAGTTTAACCAAGGGCTGAACGCAATCTCGGCAAATTATAAAAATAACAACTTGTGTTTGAAGATTGTAGATTATAATTCCACCAGAAGTGATACAGCAGTTTTACAGAGTGTGTATTGTTTGGTAAACTGAAAGAAATAAAATACAATATTTACAATATGCACGAAAGAAATATATGAACGTTCAAGGCAATATTAATATCAAGTCAAAAACGAAAGTAGAATTCTCAGTTCAATTCATAGAAATAAACAATTACAGTTCATATTTGTTGAATAAACGTGTTTGTCAAGTTAACGGAATTAACGGAATATATATTTAACAGTTTATAATCGATTTGAAACGTACTTGACGGTGATTTGTCACAATATCCACAGGAGCAGTTTTGTCGTGACATCCATTTGTAATAGACAGGCGAGGAAGAGAAAGTAAACGGTAGTGAACATACGGATAAGTCCAGATCATTTCCGGAAAATATGAATGTCTGAAAATTCAATCCAATAGATGCCGTAGCAAATACAATTGATAACGTGATGCAGAATACTCCCGTCTGAAATTTATCTGATATCACTATTCCATAAAATATAACACATGTGAATGTCCTATCTAAATCCAATATATATATACACATAATTACATAGGGTTTTCTCTACGAGAAGAATCATGTCCACGATAGGACGTGTGTAGGTTGCGGCTTTTCCATTAACGATTACTCGCACTTCTGCTTTTCTGACATGTTCGTCTGAACTTTTAAATGAATTCACTATAATTCCAACGGGCCATTGGGTACGGCAAAGGTTTTTATCCTTTAGAAGAATGACGTCTCCTTCGATGAGATCACGGCGATCTTCGGTCCATTTTCGTCGTTGTTGTAGTAACGGCAGGTACTCTTTCCTCCAACGGGACCAGAAAACACTGGCCAGAGCCTGTACTCGCCTCCATTCGGCAAGACAGAGATCTCGTTTGTCGAATTCTCCAAGATGATCTGAAGTGAAAATGTAGTCGGTTTTCTGTGTCAATAACATAGCCGGAGTTAATATTAACGGATTCTCTGGATCTGTTGATACCGGTACCAGAGGTCTAGAGTTCACTATTGCTGAAACTTCTGCCATAAGTGTGTTGAGCACATCATGTGTTAGGCTTCTTCCGGCTGCGTTTAGAAGCATAGAATCAAGAATTCTCCTGGTAATACCAATCATCCTCTCCCAGGCTCCACCCATGTGGGACGAATGCGGCGGATTGAAGATCCAAGTTGTACCAGAATTATACAGAAAGTTCTTGAAGGGTCCATCTTCAACGTTGATTGAGTCAATCTTTAAATCGTCGATTGCGCCAATAAAGTTCGTTCCACGGTCAGATCGGAAAATCTTAACTTGGCCTCTTATAGCGGCGAATCTTCTGACGGCGTTTATGAAGGCTGAAGAACTCATTTCCTCGATTAATTCGATGTGAATAGCCCTTGTCACTAAGCATGTGAATAAAATTGCCCAACGTTTAGAGTTGGCGTATCCACCACGTGTTTTACGTGAAACAATTGTCCAGGGTCCAAAGGTGTCTATTCCAACGTTAGTAAACGGAGGTGACGGTTCAAGACGGTCCTCTGGCAAATCAGACATGATTTGATACTCGGTTTTTCCTCTGAGTTTGCGGCATGTTACACATTTGTGAATAATAGAAGAGATCAAGCGTTTTGCTCCAACGATCAAACATCCTGCGGATCGAATCGCTCCATCTGTGAAATGGCGACCTTGATGTTTTATCTTGTCGTGGTAGTGTCGAACTAATAATGTCGCTATATGATGGCGTCCAGGGACGATCAATGGTTTCTTTTCACGGAGGTTTAAGTCAGATTTGACAATACGGCCTCCTACTCGTAATAGTCCTCTTTGTCCAAAAACGGATTGAGGTTAGCTATCGGGCTCCGCTTATTAATTTGTTCCTGACGTTTTATACAATCTATTTCAGCTCCATAAACTTCATGTTGTGCAGATATTAAGATGAAATTTTCGGCATTCGAAAACTATCCAAAGAAGTCACTGATGATGCCTGTTTTGATCCGTGTAAACGGGAGAAACGTTCCAAAAAGGCTATCGCTCGCACAAGTGATGTCCAGTTGGAGAATCGGTTGAATCTATCAGTTCCGATACCTTTATGCTCAGGTGTGGCAAATGTTTTTGCAACATTCACAGTTGCACGGATTTCTCCATCTTCTTCTGGATCTATTAGCTGATATATGTCCTCAGAATTCTTCTGTTCTGAGGAAAGAAGTTGTTTTGGTCCCAATAACCATTCACTGCAATGAATTTCATGGGCTGGTACGGACCTTGTTCCCGAGTCTGCGGGATTACGGTTAGTTGGTACATAATTCCATTGACTTGGAGAGCTAAATTTCCTTATTTTCTCTACTCTATTGGCGACGTAGATAAAGAACCTTCTTGTCTCGTTACTGATGTAACCTAAAACCACTTTACTGTCTGTGTAGAATTTTACGGTGTCTACATGTAAATCTAAATTATCTATGACGGTTTGGGTGATCTCAACTGCTAATACAGCAGCTGATAGTTCAAGTCGTGGAATAGTATGACCACTTGTTGGTGCAACTTTAGCTTTCCCAAGAATGAAACCTATGTTTGGTTCACCACTACTGTCGGTCGTGCGTAGATATGCAACAGCTGCTATGGCTTTTTCTGATGCATCAGAGAAGACATGTAACTCCTTTGTGGCGGTTTTGCTGAGATACGGCACGTAGGTACGTGGAATGCGCAATGTTTCGATAGCAATTAGAGTATCTCTCCAAGATTTCCACTCAGCTGCTGTCTCATCAGAGAGAGGTTGGTCCCAATCGACGGTTTCTGATACTATTTTCCTTAATAGGAGTTTCCCTTGTATAATCACCGGAGCCAAAAATCCCAGAGGATCGTAGAGACTGTTTATCGTTGATAAAATTCCTCTCCGAGTGATCGGTTTGTTTTCTGATGATAATTGAAATAAGAAGTTGTCAGTGTTTACGTCCCAGCTGAGTCCAAGACTACGTTGTAGGGGTTTGCTGTCGGATTCTAAGTCTAGATCCTTTAGATTTGAAGCCAAATCACTGGCATGAAACGCAGACATAACTTCCGCACAATTAGAGGCGAACTTGTGAAGCCTTAAGTTTCCATATTTTTCTAATGCTTGCTGTGTGTCCTTCATGAGCGTAACAGCTTCCTCTTTTGTAGGACATGACGTAAGACCGTCGTCGACATAAAAATCTCTTGTAACAAAGTTAGTCACGTGACTGCCGAACTCTTGTTCTGATGCCTGAGCTGCTTTTCTCAGTCCAAGCGTAGCAACGGCAGGTGACGGACTATTTCCGAAAACATGAACTCTCATGCGGTATTCGACAAGGTTCTTTTGTAGGTCGTTGTCTTTATGCCATAAAAATCTCAGATAATTTCGGTGGTCTTTTTGACCAAAAACAGTGAAACATGTGTTGAACGTCTGCAGTTACTGCGACAATTTCTTTCCTGAAACGCAGCAGTACTCCCAAGAGATCATTGGTCAAGTCTGGACCTGTTAGCAGGACGCTGTTAAGTGAAACTCCGTTACATTTGGCGGAAGAATCAAACACACCCCTAATCTGATCGGGTTTCTTCGGATGATAAACACCAAACAATGGTAAATACCACCACTCCTCGTAGTCGTTCAACGGTGGAGCTGGTTCTGCATGATTATTGTCTAGGATCTTACTCATAAATGTAAGAAAGTGTTCCCGCTTTACTGGTTTCTATTCAGACTGGCGTCTAACATATTAGCACGATGACGAGCTTGTGGTCTGTTGCTTGGCAATGGCTGTCTTGGCACTCGAAACGGTAACGGTGCTACCCAACTTCCTTCCTAGTCTCTGACAAATTCGTAGTCCATCTGTTTCATGAACATTTTGTCTTCAAATGACATTCCGGGTTTATCATCGTCCCTAGTTTTTTCAAAGAGAGGCGATTGTAAATCTTTCTTAACGGGTTCTGTGTAGTTTTCCGAATGTCAAATTTGCTTGTACATGGTTGAAACGTTGACGGCTGTCCTGTAGGTAAAATGTTGGTTATTTTGACATTTAATTCAAGAGGCACATGCTGCTTGTTAATGCAAGTTTCTCCTATCACTACCCAACCCAGTTTCAACTGTTGTGCATATGGAGTTCTGGGTGGTCCTATGCGCTGATCCAGGACGTGGTGTGCCTCTATAAGGTCTCTGCCAATTAAGAGAAGAATTTGGCAATTTTCCTCTATTGGTGGAATGCTACCTCTGAGTTCTTTTAAATGAGGGTGATGCATTGTGACTTCAGGAGTCAGTATTTTGTCCCTATTATTAGGAATATGATCACATTCTATCAGTACAGGCAGGTCAAATTTGTCATTGCCATTTATTGATTCCATGACGAAACCTCTTCCTCTTTTCCCGGAAGTGACTACTCTGCCGGAGCATGTTGATAAGGTATAGTTCTCCAGTTTATCTTTCACGTTGAAAAGATTGAAGAATTCAGGCGATGCTAGTGACCGGTTGCTTTGGTCATCAATGATGGCGTACATCCGGATAACTTCGTCCTGGTTATCCTTGTGATAAACATTCACGGGTAGTATTTTAGCACAAGATTTCCCGCTATATGTATCCTTACAGATCTCAGTACAGGTAGAGTTAACTGAGGTTGACTTAGTTTCAGCGGATTCTGTTGGCTCCCCGCCGTAGACTTGCTTGGACGAGCTAGACTGAGAACTTGCAGGTGGCTCTGGTCTAGTGATGTGAAGTGCGGTAGTGTGTTGTTTACTTCCACATTCTTTACAACTTATGCGTGCATTGCATTCCCGGCTCCTGTGTGTGGTTGAGTCGCAACACTTGTAACAGACATTGTTTTGTTTCAAAAGACCTTTGCGTTCCTCTATAGACTTGGCTCGGAACGCTCGACATTCATTTAAGGAATGCTTGGTATTGTGCAGAATACAAAGACCTTGTTTGCTGGCGTCTCCAGATTGCTGCTCAACCGCTGTTTTATGAGCACCAACTTTAGTCTTGGGGTAAGACGTGAACCTTGGTGCAGCACCTTTTGTATTTGGTGTGACTTTTGACCCAAAGATGAACCCAGGATCGTTTTAATTTTGCTAATTTCACTGATGAATGCAGATAACTCTGTAAATGGCGGAAAGGCAACGTCGTGGTTAGATTTATATCTAGACGCCCTTGTAATCCACTTTTCCTGAAGTCCATAGGGTAGTTTTTCAATGATAGGGTTTATTCCGGACGCTGAGTCGAAATAAGCTAGCAGACATCCCAGCTTGGGATTTTCCTTGTGATATTCTATTTCTGATAGAATATCAGACAGTTCATAGAGACGTGCGTTGTCCTTATTCGTCAAGGATGGAATTTGGCAAGTTTACTCGTGAGAGGGCCTCCAACATTTCTGGAGCGCCATACCGCTCGTCAAGCCTCTTCCATAATCTCTGTATGCCTTTTGTAGGGTTATTGGCGTTCGACGCTCTTATGCTAATGGCATGTTTAGCAGACTCTGGACCGAGCCACTTGATCAGTAGATCAATCTGTTCCGAGTCAGAAACTTGTAACTCGTCTGTCACGTTCTTAAAGCTTGCTTTCCATGTATGGAAGGATTCTGCCCGATCGTTAAAGCTTGTTAATCGGGAGAAAAGCAGGTCTTTACGTAGAAGAAATCTAGTTATCTCTGATGTAGGATTGGTTTGTTGCAGGTGTGCAGCAGGGTCTCTTCTATAACGCCTTGTTTTGGTGTGAAACAGGGATCTCTTCTATAACGCCTTGTTTTTGGTGTAAGACAGGGATATTTTCTGAAACGCCCCGTTTTCCTATGCCAGTTATTGTTCCCAGATCTGGGAATACATTAACTTCTGGTGACTTAGCATGTGTAGGGAAGACCGCAGGTGTTTGTGATGGCAAGTTCAGTGCCACGGATGGCACGAACGCTGGTGCTTCATGACTTAGCCTAATCTTAACATGAATTTGTTCTATCTTTTGAGGTCCTGTTACTTCCTGTACAGCAATTGGTACATGATGTTTATTGACGAAATCTTGCACACGCTGGAGAGGGTCTTCCGTTTCGTCAGGGAGATCGCTAAATGCTTGGCTGCCGTCGTATTCAGGATACGAGCCTCTGCTTCTGCGGCTGTAGCTTCTCTCTGTGCTTCGAGAAGGTTCAAATTGGCCTTTAGTTCAGCCTTTTCCCGGCTTACACGTGCAGCCTCTTGTTCTAGTTGAGCTTTTCTGCGTATGACTTCTTGTTCTAGTTTAGCTTTCCTTTGTGCTGCCTCCTGTTCCATTTGAGTTTTCAGGTACGCAGCCTCTTGTTCCATTGAACTTTTCTTTGTGCAGCCTCTTGTTCCATTTAAACTTTTCTTTGTGCAGCCTCTTGTTCCATTTGAACTTTTCTTTGTGCAGCCTCTTGTTCCATTTGAACTTTTCTTTATGCAGCCTCTTGTTCCATTTGAACTTTTTTACGTAAGGCTTCTTGTTCCATTTGAACAATTTCTGTAAGGCTTCTTGTTCTGCTTGAATGGCTTGTTGCTCCATTTCGGCTTTGATTTCAGTTTGTCTGAACAGAGCCTGTTCCTCTAATAATGCCTCCTGTTTAATGATCAAGGCATGTTTTCGGCAAAAGCTATTTTTGATTTAGCAGCCTCTGCTTTGGCACGCTTCCTCCGTGCCAGGCTTGACATATCGGAGACGTTGGAGCTTCCGCTATGCGAGGTTTTCTTACCCTTAGATGTTTTTGTTTTGGCGGATTTAGCTTTTGTCATAGCGAAACGATGCTCGTGTAGGGTTTTCATAGCCAGGTCCACTTTAGACAGTCAATTTCTGATGAGTCTATGTTCTTAAGACTTTCCGGCGTTCTGGTCTTCTTCAAAGTTCAGGTACTCATCTATGCGCTTGCGATGATGAGTACAGGCTTGTACGATTTTGTCCTCTGCTGTAAGCAGTTGTTGGAGCTCGTTTGGAGGAGTGGTCATTTCCAATAACTGGAATTCTAAACCTGACCAAAGGGCCTCTAGCTCCTGACAGAACTTGTCCCGTTTCTCTGCAAATGCTTCATGTCCTTTTCGGTGAGATCACGTACTCGCCTAGTCTCGGATTTTCATCTAAATGTGTGATATTAGACGGATTTTCTATTAGTTCTTCTGAAATATCTCTAACGTCACAATGTCACCATCACACTTCAGCATATTAACCAACGCACTTCAGTGTGGACCATCGCACTTCAGCGTGACCATCGCGGTTCGGAGTACCATCGCGGTTCCGAGTCCTACATATATAAAATGATTGCATCTTTCACCTAGTCAGGACATTCAGGTCAGCGTAGAGTCGATGTTGGTCAGGTTGGTGTGTTCACGTTTCTCATGCCAACATTTGATATTTTTGTATACAGGTAAATACTTTCTTGTTGGAGAAACGTAATTTTTTGGTATTACGGATAAATGAAATTTACCATTAAATGGAGTTACAGTGAATCCAGCTCAAATTAACTTTTGAATAATCTGACGAATTGATAGTTGAAAAAAATAGAAATTTGCAAACATATATAAATTTCATCAAAGAGCATGATATTATCAATAATATTTGCACTTATGGAGAAATAAATACACTATAAAATCTTGAAATTATGCACAGGATTTTTTTTTTAAATTGCGAGCATGTTAAAAGTATTATGCAAAAAAATCTGCACTATAAAATCTTAAAATAAGCACACAAAGTTTAATTAGTACAAAAGAGTGCACTGAAATGTCTTGCCTCCTTTACTTATCATGATTGAATTCAGGTTGAAAGTCTGTAATATGAAGGTTTTACTACAAATGTCATATAAACTCAACACCATCAGTGACCCATGTAAATGAGATCAAGGTCAGATCATCAGATGGTCCCTGAATGACATGTACACTTTACAATCATACCATACACCAAATATAGTAAGCCTATTGCTTTAATATAGTATTTGGGAAACATTTATTGAGTGTAGTGGAAAATCAGCATCTCAAGGTAATGTTGGCGAATGGTCGTTCGGAGGAATTATGGGTATCTGTCTCAGAGTCACTGAAGAATATCTGTGGTGCTAATTGGAGTCGATATGGTTGACAAGCATTCTTCAGCAAGTGAAAGAAGCGGTCGTATGTCTAATAACTTTTATCGAGTAAGAAAAGACGAGTTGGTATTTAAGTTATAACTAAGTCTTCGTCGGCCATTGTGTGTATTGTGTAGACTTGAACAACTGGGAATGCTACCCTTCAAAGGCGTCGTATTAGTCCATTTTCTTTAATATTATTGTCAATGATTTATCGATTTGTTAACAAGATTGTAAAATTTGAACTAACTGGATTCGCACTTTATATACACTGATAACATCTACGTCAATAACGAAACGTTTAGAAAAGAAAATGTGATACGTTTGTACATGGTTAATTCAATTATAACACGGATGGATGGATTGACATCGGTGATATATATTCAGTTAACTTTCATAGGTATTAATAAGGATTTTGTTCTTATCATTAGTTTTATTTTCATTTGAATAAAAACAGTTTACTGTGATACATTTTATACTTAATTTAATTCAAATCTGTTGAAAACACACGATGCTTCATAATGCTTTTACATTATTCAACTATCACATTTAAGAAGACTTAGGTTTAAGTTAAGCCCGTGATGATCCTCTAGACTATCTATTATATAAAAGATACCCAGTCTTCCGAATTCATTATAACGTAAAATTACTTTCAAAATGGAACTATTTAAGTTCCTTTTCTGCATTGTTTTATTTGCTGTCTGTGCAGCACACTGTCCGGAATCAGATACAAACTTACTTAAATGGAGCGATCATGCTGGAACGTGGAGCGGCTCGGTAAATATTATTATAATTTAGAATAAAAACATTTTTTTGCTGTTTACATTTAAATAAACATTATAATAATTGTCCATTTTTATTTAGATTTTTTAATATTTTTAGCTTTGATTCAATTAATTTGGCACGGACAAGGCTTAGAAACGGGGAAAATGCGAGACTGCCAGGGGCGGATTCAGGCGGGGGCGTGGCGGGCGTGCGCTCCCTCTAAAATTTGCAAAGCATGGGTTGTCCTCAGCTTAATAAAGAATATTTCGATAATTTTACCTCAAAAAAATTTTCGCAGAGCGGAGCGACTCGAAAATTTCAGTTTGCGCCCCCTAACCCCAAATCCTGGATCCGCCTCTGACTGCCGAGCATTTTCTGCGTTTCTTGCAGATTCGTTATATCGTTAGTACGTCAAATCAATTCACTATTGTTGTCTATATAATGCAATATAAACGATTCTATACCAATTTTGTCATTTTATGTTATCATTTTGTTTTTAAGAATACATGTATTTCTAAAACTACTTTTAAAGATTCACCCTAGAAAAGGCCTCCTACTTTGCCGAATTATTAAATTTGTTATGTTTCAAAATATGTTGTTGAAATCATGCAGTTCATGCAATCGTGTGAACGAGCGCGACAGATTTTGATATAGAGGAGGGCTGGATGGGGAAACCAGAATAGAGAATAATGGGCAAAAGTTACAGAATAAAGGACACAAAATAAAGAATAGAAAACATAGAATGATAAAATATAAAGAAAAGAGAATAATAGGCAAACAATTTATGAGAGAAAAATGGCCCAAACAATTAAGAATTAGAAACAAAGACCCTCCCACCAGGCCATCAATGAGAAATGAATAGGATTTTTCAGTATACGGATATGGATAGTAAACTGCACATTGCTAGAAAACAAAGAAATATTGATGCCAACGTTAAAAACGTTGATAATGCAATACAAATAGACAGGAAATACGAATGTTTTTTGAGAAACATTGATAAACAAAATTTGAATCTGCCTACCAAGTCCCTGTGCTCAATCTGCATGCTTAAGGATGTGTTATAGTTACACAAACATTTCAAATGTCGGAATATATAACTATTTTCATCGTTGTCATATATTAAAGTTTTTAATATGGTATTTATTTACTTATTTATTTATCAACGACATATAATGGAGATACGTTTCGTGTTTGAAATTTTAATTTTGTGATTGGTCTTAATATATTTCATTAGCATTTGTTTAACAAAAAAATGTTTTCCTAAATTGCCAACTGAAGAATTTTCGTAGTGCGCTTGTAAAAATACAGAATAAAAGTGACATGCCATTTTGGACATATACCAAATGGAAACGTTGTTCAAAACAATATTGTTGAATATTTCATTTGGTGGCAAATAAAGCCAAGATAAAAATTGAAGATTTTCACGAGTTGAGTCACTTACTGGGATTTTCTATTTTTCACTGACAACATATTAAAAAAATTGTGATTTCCAAATTTCCGTATAATCATTCTAGGAATAACTAAGTTAACGTTTTAAACTAATGTATAGTGCGGGAATTTCTCGCTGCATTGAAGACCTATTGGTGACCTTCTGTTGTTGTCTGTTCTGTGGTCGGGTTGTTGTCTCTTTGACACATTCCCCATTTCCATTCTCAATTTTATAGTATAGTTCTTCATTTAACAGATTAACAAACGCCTAGGTGATTTCATGGTTGCGTGCTCGCCATGAGTGCGAGAGATCGTGGATTCGATCCTCGGCCTGGTCGCATTGAAATAGTGTCCTACGGACTGTGTACCTTGTGAACTACCACGTTGACAAATCTGACTCGTCTTGTTGGTCTAGTACAAATAAAATGGAATAGAAAGAAACATTTTGATGGACATTGTATACATCTAATTTGATTGAAAACAGATACATAAACCGCCTTTGATAACACGATAACATTTTTACAGTGAAAATCTGGTAACTTAACATTTGTTTTCTTTTCGATAAATAATTGATAATAAAATTAAATTTCATTTTTTTCATTTAAAAGTGGTTTAATAAAACACTAATGTGATATTATTCGAACGATTTAAATCTTTTATTACCCTTTTAACCGTCAGCTATTAGATAGTATGTATTTGTCTTTCTCAAATTAAATGACCACTTCGATAACATTTGGAGATATTGTTGGGCTCCAGGCTCCATTTTTACAGACTCCGGGCTCCTTTCAGCAATGATTTGGAGCTCCGTGCTTCATTGATATGACATCGAGCTGTACTAGTAGAGCCCCAAGCTCCAATAATAGGCCCCAAACTCCGTCGGTAGGAATCCGGATAACATAAACGTGTTTTGTTCCCAATAACATAACTACTCCTTTTCTTTGTTCGTGTTATTTTAAGTCGTCATAAGATATATTGAGACCATATTCAGGAAAACTTTCTTGAAGTATTCATTATATAAAGTTTTCGGTTTAAAGTGTTCATTTATTTTGTCTAGGAAAATCAATCAATTTTAAGTGTATACAAAGCGTTTAGAATAATATTGGATGTTCATTTCTCATTTCAATTCAGCACGTGCAGGTTTATTCTTTTGCCACTCGTCCAGTCCAAAAAATTAGCTTTCCCGATCGAGTTTCTATGACCTTTAATTGTTTGACTCATATTTTAGTACATTTACTACTGTTTGAGAGATATATACATGAAGGTTTTGATAGGTGTTCTTCATTTCTGTATTCTTTAATTCATTAGGTAATATTTTGCCATTATTCAAATTTTTGCTTTTCTGTATATTTTTGGCCCATTACATTTTTCCCCATTCCATATTTTTTTGGCCCATTTTTCTGGGTCATGCATGACTCATTAGCCTTTTTTCTATAAACCTTATTCATGTTATATATTTATTTTTTACCGTAGCCTCCAGCTGAAAATGACAACCTGACCATCAAACAACCCATACTACTAGACGAACAGCCACCAACGTTATACTCCATAGTCATCACAGCTACTGGTAAATTGGTCTGGGACCCAAACACTGTGGTCCACCTGAAGGTACATTGGGTCCAAGTAGATGGAGAGCTCCATATCGGAGCAGAGGATTGTCCATTTCTGTCAAACACTCACATCACGTTTCTAGGTAAGCAAATTTGGGGTGATGTTGTGGGGAGGGGGGGTGATGGTGGAAATGATTCAAATCGTCACAACTACACGTTAATAGTACCAGTATGTAAGCTGGTTTCTAGGTAAGCAAATGTTACAACGAAAAAAAGAGTATTTCAGTCACTGCACGTTTCGAAGCAGTTCCAAGATGTAGATTCTCTCCCATGCAACATACTGGTATATGAATCACCCTTGTTAGAGCCAAACAGACAAAGGACAGTGAACCATTATATCCCAAGATATAGAGCGGTGTTATTATTGCTACTGTTCAATTTGAAAAC
Organism: Mytilus coruscus; assembly: GCA_017311375.1. NCBI lineage: Eukaryota > Metazoa > Mollusca > Bivalvia > Mytilida > Mytilidae > Mytilus > Mytilus coruscus. Next base: position 37,195 of record JAASAO010001885.1, on the reverse strand, counting down.
AAATGAAAACACTTCGACGATGCCTTAACGACCTCTTACTCCAAAGAGAACGACCAACAACAATCTAACCTACACTTACTTGGAATTGTATGCGACTGTCATACAAGTGAGAGGCTTATACCGTGTTCACACTATAAAATCTGCACCGGGTCGAACCCAGCTTAATTAACCCGAATTAACTACCCCAGTTCACACTAGATAAAAAATGACCCGGTTTGGGATTTTCCCTCAAAAATAGAAATGTAAGCTCCAAAATTGTAACCTGCATCTATCCACTGTACATATTTACATTTTCTTTTTCATTATAGATTCATTTTTTCGAATTCTGATTTTTTTTTACTCCGTCACCTTATCCAAATTGCACAATCTGATTTTTTTTTACCGTACTCCGACACTTTATCCAAATTGCACCCATTTCGCCCACAAAAAAGCGACGGAAATCTTATATGTCTTATCATTTGTCATTATGAAGGTTTTTCAACATAGATAAATACAGTTATATATAAAGGCAACAGTATTATACCGCTGTTCGAAACTCATAAATCGATAGAGATAAAAACAAATCCGGGTTACAAACTAAAACTGAGGGAAACGCATCAATTATAAGAGGAGAACAACGACACAACAAAAACACAACATTAAAATGTAACACACACAGAAACGAACTATAATATAACAATGGCCATATATCCTTCTTGCTGCCGCTTATTTAATATGGGCTATATTATTCGTGAGTAAGTAAATACGGTAACTGGACATCTGTCAAAATATGACGTCATTCGATATATGACGTCACGTAATAGTTACGTCACATTGAAGACTTATTTAAGCAAACGTCATATATCACTATAGCAACAACCTCACATTAACTTCATTTCGCGTTTACATTTAGAAGTGAGGTAGTTAACCCGGGTTCGTCCCACATTAACTCCACCTCAAATGAGGGGTAATTTTAATCCGGGTTCGCCCCGGGTTAAGGCGTTCACACTACCTAAATTTAACCTAGATTAACTAATTCGGGTCGAACCAGGTTTAAAAAGACATAGTGTGAACGGGGTATGAGTTAGCAATAAAACCAGGTTTAATCCACATTTTTACAATTTTCTACATAAGAAAATGCCTGAACCAAGTCAGGAATATGACAGTTGTTATCCATTCGTTTGATGTGTTTGAGCTTTTGATTTTGCCATTTGATTAGGGACTTTCCGTTTTGAATTTTCCTCGGAGTTCGGTATTTTTGTGATTTTACTTTTTATGCACACACAATGTCATGAGAAATATCAATTATCCAATCATCTAAGCGTCAAATATAAGGCAATTGTTTGTGCGAGATGGAAACGTTATCACTCACTCAATCGTGAAATGAAGATCGTTTTGTGAACGTTCTCTGTTATCTAAGATGCATCCATTAGAGCTTTTTTCCTAATGCTTGTACTTTAAAGGTTTCGTTGGCTTGCTTGCTTTATTTGTATAAATGTTTGCTCTATCTTAATTACAATGCTGAAGCAAACATTCATACAAACAAAGCAAGCAAGCCAACCACACCTTCAAGCTACAAGCATTAGGAAAACAGCTCTAATGACGTTTTATTAGTATGTGATGTAGAGTTAGACCGAAACCGAAAACTTTGCTTTTTCGGTGACGTGGATTGGCTTAACTGTCCAAGATATATGTATTCAATGATGGCGTGTCCTGCATGAATGAAAGGATAAATTTTATCCTACATATAGATCTGGATCTGGACAAATTATTAGAGAAAATAGAGTTGACTATAGAAGCAATAAATGCTATTTTTACGGAATTTATTGACATTTCCAGGCTTATGGAGATAGAATGTCATTGTTAGAAAAACAGCGTTAACTATTATATACATGATAAATATCGAGATTCAATTGTATACGTATTTGTGAAGAAGAGATAAACACTTTGCCTTGGCTTCTTTTTCGCTGACACAGAACTATACTAGTCAACAAAAGAAACGATACAAGGCAATGTATTTTCCATATATAATGAAATTTGATACACTGTAACAAGGTAAATAATTGCCCAATTGGTCTAATATTTACAGAGTGTTATTTTCTTATCAACACCATTGATTTAAGGCAAATACGCGAATTTATTTTATTGCAATTTTTGTTATTTCAAAAATCGTATTATCACCCCAAAATTCAAAATTCGATATTAGAACTTAAAACTTTAAACTTAAACATGGTCTGCTTTAAATTTGTAATGCCTTTGCAGATATTTGAATACTTAATTCTCATCTTCGAAATTAAGTACCGACTTTTGTCATCATTTTCCGCAAAATGAATTTGACCGCTGTGTTAAATAACACGGTATTTTCTCACTTTCCAATTTGGTCAGATTCTTTTAATCATGTGCATTTGCTTTGCAAATGAATGTTTTTCATTGGATAATTTAACAGTTTTTCCTACTTATTATATTTTATGATAAATTGAAGTTCAAACTTGTTGACTAGTAGAAAATACATCATATATAAGTTCTGAAGAAGTTTTACGTTATCGTTTGAAGTGAAAAATATCTGAATCTACATTTTAAATTGATACAAAAAATCAAAATTGTCTGCTCTTTAGATTTTCATAAATGGATTCTAAAATATATCCATAATAAATGCACCGTATTAAATGCATATATGAGAACAACTACTTTTAAACTGCTACGCGTCGCATACTTTGTATAGAGACATGCATCATAAATCTAAGCTAAAAGACAAATAAAAAAAAAACAAAGGAATTCTAAAAGCTTTCTGTGACAAATTTTATACTAACTTCGTTTTAACAAGTTTAAATTACATTTTCTAAAATAGAGCTAAGAACTGTTTGTAATGTGGTAAATTTAATTTTTATTCAAATACGCTGCTGAAGATTACTAAGCGCCAATAAAATACAATAATTTTGTATTTTATAAATTACTGTCTTCGATAATGAAAAATTCGTCGATTTTGTCATTTGTATAGGGACTTTCCGTTTTGAATTTTCCTCGCAGTTCGGTATTTTTGTTATTTTACTTTTTACTTAATTAGCTCTCTTAAATTTTCACCTTAACCGATAAATAACATTTTAGTCAAATTAATTGTAGATTGTCGTTGGTCATCTCAACGAGATTGATTTTCTCGCTTGAGCCGGTACGGTGAAAGAGAGAAAAGCAATCGAGTTGAGATGACCAATGATAATCTGTTTATCGCTACTTTACCTATGACGACGTTGTTAATTTCATTGACAACGGCACGTCCGCTCTTAATTTCTAGCGATAATTATTCATATTACTCTACTGTGCTGCAGAAGGAAATAATAAGTCAGTAAGATCAAAGGAAAATTTCGTAAAATAGCGATAATTATAGATTATCTTAATCATCCCATCGAGATTGATTTTCTCGCTTGAGCCGGTATGGCGAAAGTGAGAAAAGCAATCGAGTTGATATGACCAATGATAATCTGTTTATCGCTATTTTACCTATGACGACGTTGTCAATTTCATGTCAATTTCATTGACAACGCCACGTGCCCCCTTAGTTTCTAGCGATAATTTTCATATCACTCGACTCCGCCGAGAAAGGAAATTATCAGTTAGCAAGATCAAAGGAAAATTTCGTAAAATAGCAATAATAAGTTTTATCATGTTTTATAACGGTTAAAATGTTTTAACCGATAGTAGTATACTGATTGAGGTATTAAAAAGAGAAATAAAAACATATCCTTTTAAGAAGTTGTCTTGATGTTAATGGTGACATGAATATAATTTACTTTGATTAATCTTATTTTTGATATTTTATGTACGCTTTACTTATTTTATGGACCCCCAGGAAGATACATTTTGGTTAAATATAATGTACTTTAATTATATAAACTTAAGTTCGATATTTTATGTACACTTTACAAGAAGTTGTCTTTGATGTTAATGGTGACATGGATATTTATGTGTGATATAATTTACTTTAATTAATCTTATTTTTGATATTTTCTGTACGCTTTACTTATTTTATGGACCCCCAGGAAGATAAATGTTGGTTGAATATAATGTACTTTAATTATATAAACTTATGTTTGATATTTCATGTACACTTTACTTATTTTATGGACCCCCAGGAACATAAATTTTGGTTTATTAGTTCATTCTCTTGAAATAAATGGTATTTATTTATTTAGTATATTTGTTTTGTCCTTGGTGGCTGGATGGTTTAAGTACTCCATCTAATGTATCACTAGCCTGTCAACACTGACGTTGTGAGTTCGAATTCCGCACGTGACATGTTCGTTCAACTCCGATCTTAATTATCTAAAATTGCCAGTTATCCTACTAAAGGTCGGTGGTTCTCTGGGCAATCGGGCTTCCTCCACTTATACAAACTTGTTGCCACGAAATAGCCATGAGTGCTGAAAGTGGCATAAAACACCAACAATCAATCAATCATTTAACGAACATTGAAAAGCTGATTTTTGTATTGTAATGAAATTTTTTCGAGAGTGTCTTTATAAAAAAGTAAAGAATTAAAATGAGATCAAACTTTGAAAACCAAGTTCATCCTGCAATCAGCCAACTATTGTTCAAATGAAAGGAACACAAACAATTTGTTTGCTTTATGTGCACTTGTACAAATTAAGGATGTACTTAGGTCAGGTTTAGGAATTTTTTTTATCCGATGTTCAGACTCCTTGCTTTTTTCCTACGATACAGGGTAAAATATTTTGCCCCATAACACCCATATTTCTTTTCATATAGCTCATAAAAGGTCAATTACCAAAATTTAAGCAGATTATAGATTTCTTTTCTTTGATTTTAGACGCAAATAATACCAATGCAAATATAAGGTAAAAGTCCGAGTCAGCCTTTTCACGTCTTTTAAAAAAATATCTCGAAAAGGAGCTCCATCACCTATCAATATTTTAAGAATATTTTGTTCCTTGAATAATGCTGGTCTGAGTTATAGTATCAATTTGAAATTCTTTTCGTCCTGTTTCTAAAGCTCGTATGAATAAATTATGTATTTTCCGACATTGTACATAACGTGAGGGTACCTACGTTTATTTATGATCCAGACAAAAGTTTCCATTCTGTGTTTATTTTTTACATGTATCCTTATTTACTATATAGTTCCACCATTTAATTTTAAATTCATAATGAATCTTCGAAAAATGGGTTTGATCCAAACGATCCTTGAATCTGTAATGAGAAGTACCCAAATTGCATCCATGCTTAAATTCAAATCCGTAGAAATTTAATAACTGATGTTTTGTTTTATGTCTCCACTGAAATATTTTGAGAACAATTTGACAAAAGTCAAGGCTAACTATTCACTATTTAAGGAATCTGGATGCCTGTAATATATTTTAATTCATCATTTTTAAAAGTTGACTTTTTGTAGATGTCGCATGGCGACGTTTCCGTAGATTTGACTTTTTCCAGTGAAGACTTCATCTGTTTATACATTATGAACTATGAACGTTTAGTGTATATTTAAACATATTTAGCTACATTGAAAGACGTGCATAATACCAAATCATTGAAATACAAATTGTTTAGTCTGCAAGAAAGATTTCCGCTGCTTTTTTTGCTAATTTGGTGCAATTTGGGTACTTTGACGTTATATTGTATATTTACTTCAAACTTTATAACCGTATTATAATTTAAGAGATCTCGTCCTCATATGCATTTGATATTTGCAACTGAACGTTGAACGCCAATCATATTATCATCATCTATACAATATCTCTACCTGTAAAATCGCCCATAATAGGATTGGTTGAGTGTTGCGTATTTAGCATCCAATATATAAACAAGTTGCTTTCTTTAAAAAAAGAAATGCAACACGTGAACCCTATAAACTGTTTTTATTGAAATTTGAGATATTTTCATTGTTATCTGAACAATGGCTTGATTTTGATCATTGTTAAAAGCTTTATGCCTGCTCTGCAAGGTTTTTGTGATGCTTAGGGTAGTAAGTATTGGCATTTTTAAGTTGTGTGCTTCGTGCTCTTAAAGTTTAAGATGACAAACCTCTTTTGTTAAAAACAAATACTTTTTAGAACTTTTTACACACTTTGGGGATATCGCTGAATTTTTTCTGAATGATCCAAAATCTTCGTTTCAGAATAATCTTTAAACGCTAGTCACTTTTTATTTTGATGTCATATATTTTAATTTGTGTGTCATGAAAAATGGCCTGCAAATATAATGGTAAATATTTCTAATTTGAATCGACTGAATTTTCTTCACCTTCATGACCAAAACCAATTCAAAAAGAAAGCTATTAATAGCCCAGGCAAAACAGTTTACACCTAGTACTTGAAAATAAACAAACAAAAATGATAAAAAACAAAAAAACCTAACATGGTTAAGCATGAAAATACCACTGAATACCCATCTCCTAAATATTAGTTTGATAAAGGGCCACATTTATGAAGTGTTGTAAGGTGTTCCTGTTTTATCTGAACAGACTTTTTCATTAATTTTTAAAGGGTGTCTTTTAAGTGCTAATGCTACACTACTGTCTTAAGGTTAGCATGTAAAAACATTTAAAACAGCTGCATTTATATGCACCTGTCCTAAGTCAGAAGCATGTTGTTTAGTGGTTGTATTTTTTTTTGGTGCAGTTCATATGTGCTTAACGTTTATCGTTTGTAGTTGAATAAGACTGTTGTTTTTTCCTGTTTGAATTGTTTTATGATGGTCTTTTGGGCCCATAATATCTTGCTGTTCGATGGGAGCCAAGGCTTTGTGTTGATGGCTGTACTGTCAACTATAATTGCTTATTTTGACAACACTATGTCTTGATGGAGAGTTGTCTCATTGGTATTCCTATCACATTTTCTTATTCATAAAGATATTCCCTCCAACACCTGTCTTAAGTCAGAAGCATATTGTTCAGCGGTTGTAGTTTTTTGGTGTAGTTCATAGGTGCTTTTCGTTTCTCGTTTTGTACTAAAATTAGACTGTTGGTTTTCCTGTCTTAATTGTTTTACAATGGTCCTTTTAGGGCCCTTAATAACTTGCTGTTCGATGTGAGCCAAGGCTTTGCGTTGAAGACTGTATTGTAACTGATAATTGCTTACTTTGACTACACTGTGTGTTGACGGAGAGTTGTCTTATTGGTATTCCTACCACATTTTCTTATTTATAAAGAGATTCCCTCTGACATTTGACAAATCCATTAGAATATACTCTAAATACTGAAATTAAACTGTTTTTGCCTTTTTTATTGTGCATTCTATCCTTTTGATCTCTTGCTTGAACCGTTTTATACTGGTCATTTGGGAACCCTTTGTAAACTACTGATCAGTGAGAGCCAAGGCTTGCATTGACAGTAATACTGTAACCTATAATTGCTTATTGTATCTATATTGTGTCTTGATGGGGGGTTGTGTCATTGGCACTCATACTACATCTTCTGATTTTTATATTTGAATGAAAAAAGATAATGATTTCCAATATTGAAAATGATTTTTCTTTCAATTTAGTTTTTTTTTTTTTTTTTTATCAATTTAGTTGATAATAGAGAAACTAATTCTTCAATTATATGTCATATATGTTTCTTGCTGCTTCTTTGTTTAAATCAGAGTAATGATAAATGCAAAAAACAAAGCAATTTAAGACCAATAATATTTATTTTAAACAAACATGGCAAGTTATTTTTGGAGAACGTACAAAAGCTGATGCACTATAAAATACTAAAGTTTCATACAACATTTTAAATTTCGAAATCTCATTTGAATCATTCAGACACATGTCAATTATGCCAAGAAATTACTTAAACAATTTTAGATTTTGAAACTTAAACTTAATTGGGGAAAAGTGTCTAAATAAAAAAAACGGCTTAAAGATTGAATTTAAACCGGTTAAGAAATTTATTTTCTCTGACAGATAAACTATATATTAAGCAATGAATTCTTGTTCTAATAACCCAAATCTCTGGTATTCATGGTATTACTATAATATGCCTATAAAGTACAAAATATTTACACTTGTGATAAAAAGTATGTTTAGACGAGTTGTATAGTTCATCATCTAGGCTTTAGATATAAATATGTACAAAACCATAACGTATCACCATCACTGCTGGTGATCCGATGGATCAATCTGTTGTAGAGTTGTCACTGGCTCAGATGGAGCGGGATTCTGTTAAAGTTCCAATCAAAGTTTACATAGAAAACATATATATAAAAATATATTTATAAAATATATCTATACATATATACACAAGTCTAAAAATCATTACTATGATGAAGTACAACCAAATACATTCATCTGAAGCATACATCTTAAAATCACATATTCATTATTTAAAATTTAAACGAACATGCATTTTACCCTAGCAAACATTATAAAACCACGTATTTACTATTTAGAATTTAAACCACATAAATTCTTCCCAAGCATACATCTTAAAACCACATATTTACTATTTGGACTTTAATGATTTTATATACATGTAAACCCAAATTTATATATAAGAAAACCAATGCAAATTGATTAAAATCTTCACACAAGAAAAAAAACAAAATTTATATTGTTATAAATTGTTGAGTAAAAAAGTATAGTATTTCTTCAACGTGTCTAATTTGTACAATAAACGATTTGTTTTTGCAACGCAACATCTACATCACAAAAGTAACACCTACAACCAAAACACCGTAGCTGTTATATAAGACATCATAGAAAGTTTCGTTTACACAATTATGAAAACAGTTGACCAGGAGTTTTTAATTAATAAGATAACGCGTTTACAACGGTAAATTGTCAGAGCGCTGCTGCATTGTGGTCCAAATCAGTGTATATAAAGTGCGAATCCAGTTAGTTCATTTTCACTGTCGTATGCGAGTATGTCTATTGTAGAATAAAGGATGATGGGAAAAACTGCGTTTGTTTACTTTTTGAAAATAAAAAATAATTGATTTGAATGTATATTTTAACACAATTTCATTAGAATATAACTTTTTAATGTATAATAACAGGATTAAAGTCCAAAAAAGTGTAATTAAATCAGCTGAATCCATAATATTGATTACTGAATGCGATTCATTTTAACTATAAATGCGATGCATTATCACTGTAAGTGCCATCATTTCTGATGTGGAATTTTTGGAGATGCTATGAATTTTCATTGTTGTTTTATATGATAATTCGACATGCAACAACTAAAAAATAGTCTTTTAATGACTTTAATATTGATTATATTTACAATTTGAAATGCAAGCTAGTCGTAGATGCCTACTTGAATATGCACGGGTATAACAAACGTATGGTTGATTCCAGACGTTGTGCGTTGTGTACCGTTCGTCGATTTTTTTTTTGTACGTTCGTTGCGTGTTTTCGTCATAGTTCTGTGTCGTTCGTTAATAAAACATCGAGAACATAATAGCTATTTCTATTGAAATACCTATCTTTTATTTTTTGTTAGCAAACATATGCAACTACTAAAACTATTTGACATTTCTTACATTTCATATTGAAGATTAAAACAACCTGAATTTTGTATTAGTTTGACGTGATCTTACTAGAGCTAGAGAAGCTCACTTATCGGGAGCGCCTGATTGCAATTCAGTTTCTTAGAAATCCAGTATTTTGATCTTGAGGTCAAAGGTCAAGCTCACACGAAGGTCAGGGTGATATGTGTCACATCGCCTTAAGGTGATACACGTTCATATCATGCATATTCAAATATTTTTAGTGAGTTAGTGTGTCATTAATCCGAAAATATTCTGGAGTAGAACATTTATGAATATAACGTATTTCTATGGCGAATTTTCCTTGAAAAGTTTTAGTACGCGCTTAAAAAAGCTTTCAAAATTTGTCACGCCGTACCATACATATTTCTACCATATTGATAGGATCTTGCACAACGAAGAGTACAAGAATGTACAACGAACGGTGAATGAATCGTACAGTGCCAAAATTCTAAGGTCAGTTTTTCAAGTAAATGTCTGCAAATAAAATAAAACAACGGGTTTCTCATTCGTATTATGTATTTCAAACAACAACAAATCACAAAATACACGGTCGCATTGAGTGTAAGAGCCAACCAACTATGTTCTATTTATAGTTTAATCAAGTTTGAGTTACACAGAGTGTTTGTTTCGCGATGTTTACAAGTAATTCATAGATCTGCCTATTTAAAAAAGTCCCAGGGTGTTCATGTAACATAAATAATATACAATGCAGTCAGTAGCAGTAAACTTTGTTTTCATAAACATGGAAAACTTAACTGAACAGTACGTCAATTAGTCTTTGGTGAAAATATTAGGACGGTCTATCTACCAACATCGCTTCGCGACTCAGCGATTAACGTCCGGAATCAACTATACTGCGGTTATACCCCGTTATATATAACTATTTAAACATGTATCAATAAATTGTATTCAATATATCCGTGTATTCTTACAATTACGTATTTGCTTATTTGTAACAACGATATATAAGAAATTCATACATAAACTAAGGTTGCTCGGACTTTCTTTACTGTATAAGATGTACTCAGACTTTGTTAAACGTCACTAATATCTGAGCAGAAAGTTGACGAACCAGGGGTATGTCAAAGAACGTCTCATCCTTTTTCTAAAGTTCATCGGAAGGTACCAAGACCTTGTTGATAAATATTCCGTATCAATTTCACAAATAACACACGATGGTCTTGAAGTTTAGATTCTAGGTACTGATGATGTTTATCATCTGAATAACGTGTTAAAGTATTCTTTTAATTGTCCTTTTGAATATTACTTTTACTGTTTAGTCTATTTTTGGTGGTATCCATTTGACGTGGCTCGGTACTTATACATCCCGTCATTGTGTTATTGTGCTATGGTAAATTATAACACAATGTTGACTGTTGTACCCCTATTTTGACATTCTTACCTATTATGTCTGTTTGTTTTGTTCACACATCGTTGTCAATATAATCGAATGTTATGCGACTGTCATACAAGTGAGAGGTTTAGCTAGCTATAAAACCAGGTTTAATCTACCATTTTCTACATAAGAAGATGCCTGTACCAAGTCAGGAATATGACTGTTGTTATCCATTCGTTTGATGTGTTTGAGCTTTTGATTTTGCCATTTGATTAGGGACTTTCCGTTCTGAATTTTCCTCGGAGTTCGGTATTTTTGTGATTTTTACTTTTTATGCATACACAATGGCATGAGAAATATCAATTATCCAATCATCTAAGCGTCAAATATAAGGCAATTGTTTGTGCGAGATGAAAACGTTATCACTCATTCAATCGTGAAATGAAGATCGTTTTGTGAACGTTTTTGTTTAGAGTTTTTTTCCTAATGCTAGTAGTTCAAAGGTTTGGTTGGCTTGCTTGCTTTATTTGTATAAATGTTTGCTCAATCTTAATTACAATGCTTAAGCAAACATTCACACAAACAAAGCAAGCAAATAAACCACTACAAAAGTCTAAAAGTCTGAAAAGACCAGTTTTGTCTCTGTTATCTAAGATACATCCATTAGAGCTTTTTTCCTAATGCTTGTAGTTTAAAGGTTTAGTTGGCTTGCTTGAACACAGAACTATACTAGTCAACAAAAGAAACGATACAAGGCAATGTATTTTCCATTTATAATGAAATTTGATACACTGTAACAAGGTAAATGATTGCCCAATTGGTCTAATATTTAAAGAGTGTTTTTTTCTTATCAAAACCATTGATTTAAGGCAAATACGCGAATTTATGTTTATTTTCTTATCAAAACCATTGATTTAAGGCAATTTTTTTTTTGTTTTCTTATTTCAAAATCGTATTATCACCCCAAAATTCAAAATTCGATATTAGAACTTAAAACCTCAAACTTAAACATGGTCTGCTTTAAATTTGTAATGCCTTTGCAGATATTTAAATACTTAATTCTCATCTTCGAAATTAAGTACCGACTTTTGTCATCATTTTCCGCAAAATGAATTTGCCCCTATGTTCATTAACACGGTATTTTTTCACTTTCCAATTTGGTCAGATTCTTCTAATCATGTGCATTTGCTTTGCAAATGAATGTTTTTCATTGGATAATTTAACAGTTTTTCCTATTTATTATCTTTTATGATAATTTGAAGTTCAAACTTGTTGACTAGTATGAAATACATCATATATAAGTTCTGAAGAAGTTTTATGTTATCGCGTTATCGTTTGAAGTGAAAAATATTTGAATTTACATTTCAAATTGATACAAAAAATCAAAATTGTCTGCTCTTTAGATTTTCATAAATGGAGTCTAAAATATATCCATAATAAATGCACCGTATTAAATGCATATATGAGAACGACTACTTATAAACTGCTACGCGTCGCATACTATGTATAGAGACATGCATCATAAAACTAAGTTAAAAGACAAATAAAAAAAAAAAAAAAAAAAAAAAAAGGCATTCTAAAAGCTTTCGTTGACATATTTTATAATAACTTCGTTTTAACAAGTTTAAATTACATTTTCTAAAACAGAGCTAAGAACTGTTTGTAATGTTGTAAATTTAATTCGTTTGAAATTTTTATTCAAATACGCTGTTGAAGATTACTAAGCGCCAATAAAATACAATAATTTTGTATTTTATAAATTATTGTCTTCGATAATGAAAAATTCGTCATCGAACAGTCTCATTATCATGTCGGTATACGAAATGACTCGTTTCATTGTTATTACACAAAATATGTCATAATAACATGACAGAGTTTTTGCTTCAGAATGTTCTAGATAAATATACAAAAAGCAAATGTTAGACAATGTACCCTCATAAGCCTGGAAGTGACTAGTCACATATAGTTAACAGCGTTTTTCTCACAATGATGTTCTACCTCCATAAGCCTGGAAATGTCGTGGTGGGTCACATAAAATCAATCCTTCTGACTTCATAAATTTTGTTAGAGAGCCAGCTGAATTAAAACGTTATATGATGAAAATTAATTAATTTCCCTCCGTGAAAATGCATCGCATGTACAATAGAAATGAATCGCCCCTACAGTGAAAATGAAAGTCTAGTATCATTATTCGACAGTAAACATGAATTGCATAACGAAAGCAGCATAGTGAAATTTAATTCAATATCAACAAGCTGAATAACAAAACCTGTGTTAAGTTATACAACATTAATAATTACGTTAAAAGGTACATTTTTCTGCAAATGAAACTTAACTGCTACTTTTAAATCTCTTGCACGCTCTTTTCGTCAACTATTCTTAATATTTATCTATTTGTGTATCAATTTTACATCTGGATGGCTGTAGGCGCGATGAAAACCCGTCCGCATCTCATACCTATATCATGAATTTATAAAAACAGTACACATTATATCTTATTTCTTATTTTATTCAAAACTAATGAATTTGTCGTCTGTTTATTTATCATTCTACATTAGAAATTCATAACGGATACCGTGAAAATGGTATTTCAGGAATCGCACATTATATACGCTGCAAATTCATAAATAAACAAATTTCAAAATCTCCTAAAAACTATTTTACAATTTCGTATTTATCAGATTAAAACCGAATATTCATCATCCTGTCGTCTTAAAGAAATATATATTATTTGTTTTTTTTATATTTTGACGAAAATTTTGATGAGCCTTAATTACTATAAATAAAAATTCTATCACCACTCGGTGTCTATAACTAGACATTTGATATCTTATCGCTGACCCTGTCAAGTCTGCTAATATTGCATGCATGATTAACTTGCAGATGTTATCGATCGTAATTTACGCGGCACATTTAATTAATCTTCCTAAGTCGTCATTTCATTGCTTAAAATATTTTCATATCTTACATGCATCTGCATGATCAAATGTAATTTTCTAAAATATATTTTAGATTTCAGTTATTTTTTATGAAATAAATTTCTGCCTATTCACATTTTCATAAGAAAAAGGATCTAGAGGTACCTATAACAATCTGATTTGTTATTACAAAATGGAATTAATGTTGCAATATTTAAACAAAAATAAATTACTGTAATTATTTCATTTTGCAATTTTAATTAAAATAAAAACTGAAATGTACTTTCATAATTAATTTTAACGTTATTTTAAATAAACGAAATTTTTATAAAATCCTCGTTTTTACATTGTCCTAGACGTAAATTTTATTAAAATGCACTTCTTTTAATTTCAGTATTAAAAAAATGAAATTTCTTGTTTTGTTCATCTTCCCTAGATGTAGAATCTTAAATTAAATGCTAGATGGACTTCTTTTTTAATTTCAGGTTTAACGAATCTTAAATACGCGTAATTGTTTACATGAAATCTTATCTCATATCAGAACACAGCTGGTATCAACGTTTGACTCTTAATTAAAATAACTACGCATATAGGTAATGTAAATATTAGCAGCTTGTATTTGCGTGCAACTCACATTAAAAATGACTATGGGTGAATGTTGTTTGAAAATTAGGCAGTTTTAAAATCTATATTATTAACACAGCTTGCATCAGAATAAATTTCTTAACATATGCGACTATAATTAAAACTAAACACATATCTCTATAGCAACTTTAACATGCTAATGCATATTCAATAGTTCGATTAATAAGCTATTGCGCATGTAGTTCCGAATAGAAGCTGTATTCTGAACTATCAAGGGGGCCATAGAAAGAACAGATGTATTCCGAAAAGACTTCCGGTGATCCGAAAGACTACGAAGGTCGTCCAATATATACTGCGTGAACACTCAGGGGTTCACGCAATAACACATAGCTGAGAGGGTGTTGGAGCAGATTGTTACCCAGAGGAAACATTGTCAACTGAGGTGAGGGGTAACAATCTGCTCTATCACCCTCTCAGATATGTGATATTTAATTTATTATACTTCAAATATTTTGTTATTCCTGCCGATTTAATTTCAAATTCAAAGTCATAAACTATGACGTCTTGTTCATAACAATCATCTTTATTTATTAAAGCGCACACTTGATCAAGCGTCTCCGTGAAGGGTAATATAGTATTTGCCATTGGATAGAGTAAATTGTCTCCCTCCTATCAACCAATCAAAATCTGGCATTTTGACATGAAGTATAATAAAAGCAAATATTTCATGCATATTCAGTTCGAAAACAAATAAACAATTAACCCTGTAGGTACATTTAGGCTCATAAGATAGGTTGATTGTAATAAAAGGCGGTACATTTAGGCTGCCACTGATAAAGCCGGATATGATAGATGGAGACAAAATTTTATTGTTGCAACAGGCCACCTACCGACCCTAAGAGAGTTTTTGCAAGAGCTCTTTTACGTGTAGTGAGCATGGTATTCGCCCTACTCGCGACATGTGGATAAACGTTCACATTCCGCACGGACATGGCTGCAAATTTATACATCCCGCGCAACAAAACGGTCACCCCATGAACTTTAGAAGTCGTTTTACTGCCTGGAACCGGAGAAGTTCATAAATGACCCTATTGCCATACCCACATCTTTTTCCCGAAGAAGACTCTTTTTATTCTATGTTTTTAACTTTGAAACCCTCGCAACATACTCACGCATAAGAAGAACGGTCGGTACCTAGACAAACTGTGCACGAAAGATAATGCATCGCTTCACTTAGACGACATTCGACATTGAACGACATCATCTCAAACAATCTTGTTTCCTTCCTTTAAGCGTTTCGAAATATTATTTGTTTACAAATTTTGTATAATCTTATATTGATTACTTCAGGAAATATTGAAGAAAACAATCTTGGTGCTGGCGGAGATAAAGCATTATTTGTTACAGCTGGTGGAACACTCGAAATTCACGGAAAACCAAAACTTTCCTGGACCAAGCTTGCGCAGACCGCTCGAAAATTCAACACAGATGCAGACGTTATTGCTAGCCATCAGGTTAGTGAAATGTTTAACACATTGACATATGTACACTGATCATTGATCATTGATTGAATTAATTTGCATGACCGGCGATTGTTTACGAATGTGGTAAATTCTTATGGTAAGATAAGTGCTAATTATCAACACAACGGGTATCACTTTGAAATGTGGAGCAGGACCCGCCAAGCCATCCGGATACAATATCTTCTTTCTATTTTATGGAAGGCTAAATGCACAACATCATTGAGTAGTAAAAAGAAACTTTACGTATTTTTTAACATATAGATATAAGAAGATGTGGTATGAGTGCCAATGAGACAAATCTCCATCCGAGTCAAAATTTATAAAAGTAAACCATTATAGGTCAAAGTACGGTCTTCAACACGGAGCCTAGGCTCACACCGAACAGTAAGCTATAAAGGGTCCCAAAAATTACTAGTGTAAAACCATTCAAACGGGAAAACCAACGGTCTAATCTATATAAAAACGAGAAACGAGAAACACTTATGAACCACATCAACAAACGACAACTACTGAACATCAGATTCCAGACTTAGGACAGGTGCAAACAAATGCACATGTTTACATTGGGCTGTTTTCTGCTCTTTGGTCGGGTTTTTGTCTTTTTGACACATTCCCTGTTTCCATTCTCCAATCTGTTATAAAAATAAGAAGATGTGGTTTGATTGTCAATACGACAAATATTCTCCAGGGACCAACTGACATATAAGGTAGTAACTATAGGTCACCATACGACAAATATTCTCCAGGGACCAAATGACATATAAGGTAGTAACTATAGGTCACCATACGACAAATATTCTCCAGGGACCAACTGACATATAAGGTAGTAACTATAGGTCACCATACGACAAATATTCTCCAGGGACCAACTGACGTATAAGGTAGTAACTATAGGTCACCATACGGCCTTCATCAATGAACCAACGCGTAACGTATAGAAAACAATAAATGCCCTGAAATGTGAATCATTTCAAACGACATGACACATGTTCACTTGAATGTTTTACAAAGAGCAACGCATTATTTTTACTTGTATACTATGTAGACCGTCAACGATCATAGTATTATGCTCCTCAAATAGATCGTTTCAAAGATATCAGGCGTATAGTTTGGTACTGCGCTGTTCGTCTACAGAAGACTCATCAGTGGCGCTCGGAAACAGTTTGAAGGCCAAATCAAATATGAAGTCCTTGAAATTAAGCATCTTACAAGAGTATCATGATGTTTAAAATTTTGGCTGGGTGGCTGATGATCGGAAGCCATAGAAATATCCGTGAAATATACATTTGTTAAAATAAATACGGAGTTGTATAAATAATGTATTTATGAATTTGTATGCATAATTACTACTTGAATACAGTTAGAAAATATGAACTATTTAAATAATATAAAATCATATTTGTATATACATATATATATATTATAACTACTGATCATCAGCTATATATAACCATAATAAAAATAGTTATCTCACACAATTTGAACTATTTCAATGATAACTGCTACAGGGACAACAAATACAGGTATTGTTACAATTGAACCATTATTATTGATTGTGGTGCGGGCTATGTTATATTACAAACTTGTCAAAATCGAATATTTTGAAAAATTGTTCCATATATACGGTTAAGGCAATCTTTGTCTTGGGGTAGAGAATCACTACATGTACTATTATCTATCGTACATATTGTACATGGTCTTCCTCTGATGTTTACAATTTTGATAAATATATACGTACTAGCGTCTTAAACGGTCATTTTGATCTTAACATCATCTGAAAAGTCTGAACGATAAATTATTCTTTCAGATTCAATCGTTCAGTCAACTTTCAGACTTATCCACCGCGGAAAATTCAGTACTGTCCTGACAATTGGCTTGCGGTCAATTCAGTACTGTTCAGTAGCTTTTAGATAATTCAGTGTAATGGTGATGTGTACAGTTTAATAACAACTAGTGAATAGTCTAAACATAGTCTGAACACATCTTAATTGAAAATAAAAAATAAAAATTGAAATATTATATATTTATCAGTCTAAATCGGTATACCAGTGGTGGAACCTAAAACTGTATCAAGATTCTGGGATTTGATTTAAATATGCGATATCTTTTTACAGGAAAATACTGATAGTAAAGGACTTGCTGTTTACAGTATAAACCCTACTACAGGAGAACTGGTTGACTCAGCTTTCTTCAACTTTTTGATCAATCGTAGAGAATATCCAGAACTTATCCTAACATTCGTAAATTTCTTAGAAGGTAATATTAATTATATATTTTATTTGGCACGTATAATCTGACTGAAGTCAGATATATATATATATAGGAGGGTCTGGATGGGGGTCCCTCAATTCATTAATCTTATTAGTGTTTTTTTTATACTATTTTTCTCTATCCTTTTCTCTATTTTGTCTATTCTTAATATTTTAACACCTCATTATTCCCTAATCTTTAGCTACTTTTTCTCTGTTCTGTATTTTCTGTTGCACTTTATTCTGCACTTTTTGCATTTAATTCTGTAACCTGCTAACCCCATCTAGACTCTCATATATATGTGTGACAGTACTATAGAATCCTTAATGCCATGTTTCAACAAAATACGATATGTGCAGGTCACATGTTTAAAGTGAAGATGTAAGCCAGGTGAAAAGGAGAAGGGTCCTTAAAAATCTGAATTTGTAATATCATACTAAACATCAATATTCATGATCAAATATATACATATTTAGATAATGTAGAAGTTTTTTTTTCTGTCTACTGTTTTGTTTTCAGTGTTGACAACTTCAAAAGTGTGATATTTTACAAATTTTGAACTATTCATTTCTGTTTAAACTGCATTTTAAGGTATATCTACTTCTGAAATTCCATGGAATCATCAGACACACCCTTCCACCAAAACAGATTTGTTTTAAAAAAATTTTTTCGGTGAGATACAAATGATAGCCAAAAATTATTGTGGTCAATACATGTGGCCACGGTCTTCTGAAGCAAAATTTCGCAAAATTTAACCGGCATATTTTCCTGGAAAATATTGATTTGCAACGTTAGATCGCACAATTATAGTCATAACAGTCGTATGGGACAAGAGTTTGTTTAATTCATATTAGTCAGATATTTTTCCTTTTTTTCATCCAATGTCACTTAGATTGATAAAGTTAAATT
This sequence comes from Mytilus coruscus, assembly GCA_017311375.1. Taxonomy (NCBI): domain Eukaryota; kingdom Metazoa; phylum Mollusca; class Bivalvia; order Mytilida; family Mytilidae; genus Mytilus; species Mytilus coruscus. The sequence goes on along the minus strand of JAASAO010001885.1, from coordinate 18,210 downwards.
TCATGAAATTTTAGGACCAATTTTTTCGTGAACCTACTCTACTCCTTTAATTTACTATTGATTCTTTCCGATGTTTTAACCGGGCTGGATGCGGGTTCTTTCTTTCTGTATTCTTTAAGGTTTTAGATAATTTTTTTCTTTATTCTTTATATTTTGTCCCCATTTAACTCAATTCTGTATACTTGAGCACCCCATTATTCTCAACTGTTTATTTTTTGTCCAATTTTTCCGTATTCTTTATTTTTTGGCCCTTTTCCCGTATTCTTTATTTTTTGGCTCAGGTTTCTGTAGTTTGCCTCAGTATTCTCTATTCTGTAAACCCTATCAAGATTCTGTGTTATTATACAAACGGATTACTTCTAATAAATTTTACATTTGTAATAAACACAGTTTTATTGACAAAATCCGATAAAAGCCACGTAGTTTCTTTCGAAACATATACTTTTTACACGTTAATATCTGTGTGTATGTCATCTTGTAGCAGATTTTTTTCGGCAATGGCAATTGCTCATATAAAATTACTAATTAGATCTCATAATGAGTCTTCTTGTCAGTTGTTTTGCAGTTTGTCAGACAACATTGAAAAATCCGTCAGTCGAATGCCTTTGCGAATTATTTTTTGGATTTATAGAAAGATTTTATTTTAGAATTCCTTGGCCTTATTGTGACCTAATTATTCATAAGGCTATAGTTAATTTTACTTGTGTTAACTATATTTTGTATGTATAATACAGGTATTCCCAATGGCAACATAGTTGGTATTGCAATACACAAAGACTTACCTCGCAAAGGCGACATCAGTGGAGCACTTGAAGCAATTGAAATATTAGCTGGACAAACAGATGGAACGAATCCGCTCAGGGATACTGAGGATGCAATGTATGCTCTTCTTACAACAAAAGGTAAAAATATAAATCCGCTCAGGAATACTTAGAATGATAAGTGACTATGTATTCTTTACTAACAACAAAAAGTAAAAGAATAAATCCTTTCAGGGATACTAAGGATGCAATGCATGCTCTTCTGACAACATAAGATAAAACAATAAATCATATTTTATTCATTAAGAAATGAATATGATTGAGCAACAAGTACATCCTATAAAAGCTCTCCATATTACGTTGTACATTCCGTTTACAACAAAATGTAAACAATAAATCATATTTTGTTCATTACGTTATGAATATGATTGAGGAACAGACACAGCCTATAAAAGCTCTCTCCATATCACATTTACGTTATGCTCACACCAAAAGGTAAAACAATAAATCTGATCAGGGATGCTCAGGATGATTGTACCCTTTCCTTTCAACAAAAGACAAAACAATCAATTCGCTCTGGGAAACTAGTGATCCTATGTCTGATCTTCTTATAACCAAAGGTAGAACAGTACTGTTTACTTAGTACGACCAAAAAAATATATATATATAAAAAGAGGCATATTCTATTTACAGGCTCAACTTCCATAACGAAAGAGGTGTACCTTCCGTTGAAGTCAGAAGGCAAAACAATTGCCAAAGTTTCAATGGTGGTTGAAAATTTCATCGTCGTAGTGACAAGTACATTTGATATGAAAATGAAAAGGACGTCCAAAGCTGAAGTATTGGTCGCAGTCGATTTGAAATACAGACCAGTTTTGACTTTTATAGAAGATGTCAGCACGTGGGAAACAGGTATTTTAAGTCATAATTTTATATCAATTTAGTAGAAAAAAGAATATAAGCTTGTTTTCCTTCATTTTGGAAGGCCTTACGGTGATTTCGAGTAGTTTACATCCTTATCCTTTGACCTTAGGTTGTTAGTTGTCTCATTAGCTACCAAATGTTTCATAATATTTTCTCTTATTTCATATCAGTGAAAGCAAAATTGCAATTGAATAAGTACTAATAGCAAACAAGGCAAAATTATTAACTTTAAGTTTTTCAAAACTGATGTATCAGTACATTATTTCATGTTTTATAAAGGAAACAGTTGTTTTTATTTTACTATGAGGTGTGGCATTAAGTATACCTTAAATTTGAATTATATTATAAAAATATCAAAAAGTCGACATAAATGATTTTCATACCCTTATCCTTATCCTCTCGATTTTGTCTATTTTCGACAATTAAAGAAGAAATGTGTTTCATCTTCCGTTTTATTTATAGGAGATACTGTCGTTATTGCATCTACTGACTATGACTGGAGGCAGGCTGAAGACAAAAATCTCATGGAATGCCCGTCCTGTAGTGATAACCAAATGCGGGTATCGGGTATGTAAATTTACAATTAAACTCACGTGACCACACTTAGACGCACCCACAAATGTATCCTAATTATTATAGATATTGACATTATAGCTAAATCTTTAGGTTTCTGCATTTCTTTTGTGAACAGATGCGTAAAGGTATGTTTTTACCATGCTATTGCTTGTTATTTTATCACTTTTGTACTGATTGATAATATGGTTGTTTTTTTTATTTCTCATTTGTTTTAAAAATTTATAAACTAGATAAAAAAAAATAGATTTCAACTGCATCATGAAAAGTTAACCTATACCGTTGTTATTAAACCTATGAAGGCAGACTTAAGTATAATTTACAATAACCGAAAATAATACCATAGCAAACTATGGTATAATTTAGTTATACCATGGTTTGTTTTTAGCAACTGTGCTATTTAAAACTGACCTTGACCACAATTATACCATAGTTTTAAGATGTCACAACAATTTAGATTCTTTTTGAAATATCTTTCTGGGGCCTGAAAGGAGCCTTTTCAGCAAAAGCTCATCATCGGCTTTAATCTTCTAATTCTGAATTTTAGGCCAATTAACGTAGCATTTTCTTAATCTAGAAATTAAATAACAATTACGCTTTTGGCTTTTGATATAAATTAAAAGGGGTATGATTTATTTAAAATCTTAAAAATAGAAATTAAGTTTTTAACTTAATAATGTTGATTGATAAAGCAAATACTCACCTTTTGCAGTTGAAAAATTTCATTTTCAACTGGGAATCGTCTAAGCAGTTAATGCTTAAATCTCCAGTGCAGCGTAATTATAGTCCGACCGACAAATAACACTTTTTAAACCGTCATTCTTAAAATTGTCCTTGTAAAATTCGTTTTCCGTTTGCTGCAATCCGTGTAAGTCTGTAATCGTCATTGTCAAGAATTGGGTCTTTTCCTTTATATCTAAATCTTTACATATTTGTGTCAGGGTAATGTCTTCTTCTTCATCGCACACAAATAACGATCATCTTATTCTTTCTGTATCTTCATATTTCGTTGAAAACGTTATTTGACGCTCCATTATTGTCGATGAATCTTGTCTAACTTTTAAGAAGTCCGTGATTTTTAGAAAGTGGGCGGGGTTTGATTGTTAGGCCCAAACTAAGGGAATATTTTTACCGAATCTTATCAAATGATTTTTTATGCAAAACAAAAAATATATGCAAAATATTATTAACAGTGAAAGTTGCAATAGGTTAAAACGGATATTTCATATTTTTGGATAGATTTTCAGTGTATCGTAAATTATACCATAGTTTTTATTGAAACCCCCGGACAACCTCACTCGACCTTGTCTCGTGAGGTTAAGGCCGGGGCTTTCAACAATAACTATTGTATAATTTACGATACACTAAAAAACTATCAAAAACTAAGAAATATCTATAACTAAACCTTTGATGCATTTGGCTATATATTTTTAATTACACATGTCTGTTGTTCGTGTTCTTCATTTTTGGGGTTAAAGCGTGTCGGACTAAAGGTAAAACCGGAAAAGCTCTTCAGATGCACGAAGTTAAATCAAGTGTTATTTTAATTTATGTTTTTTTTTTTTTTGTATTTATTGAAAATACATGAATTTGAAATACAATGTATTTAAGTTTTCGTTGGAAAAGATTCACCCTGGGGGTTGATATGAAATGTATTGGATAAAATATAGAGAAACTGCATAGTGTTTTTGATACTGACGTAAATAAATAATTCAAGCGAAAAAAGTAAAATAACAAAAATACCGAACTTTAATATCGATCCCGATATACCGAGCTGATATTACAGCTTAAGAAGTTAGTATAAAAAATAGATTATGCCATTATCTTTTATTTATATTATTTCATTGTGTGTATCTTGGTTAAGAATAAGAATTACGTGAAGTAATTTATTGAACTTTTTTACGCGTATAAAACATTGCGATAGTTGTTCGGTTGTATGGTTAACGTAAAGTGCATTTCATTGATAAATTCACGCAGATGGATATGGAAGAAATTAACATTGAATGGTTTTCCTAAATTATTCATATATCAATAGTAGATGCAGAGCATAAAGGGAAAGCAAACATATTTTTACTATTGCCTCATGTATCGTTTATCTACGGCAGGTCCACTGACGTTCACTCACTATGGCGAAATCTACAAAAATGTTGATATGAGGGGCGAAGTCGGACTATTAACCAGAAACATCTTGTTCGACACCGAAGATGCTGAAGGATCAACTACATATGGTGGAAATCTTAAGGTAAGTATATCACGGTGTAAAGAAATGTCAAACAAAATGTGAAATTATTCATCGCTAGGGAATCAGCTAATGAAAAAGGTACCTGTTTGTGCAGACTCTGTGCAGTGATCGTTTCCGTTCCGGAACTATTTTCCTTTACCCCATCAAGTTAGTGTAGATTAGTATGCGAATCGGAGCTTGTACTGCCGGGGTGTTTGCTGTTTGTGGACACAACACTTGTTTTTTTCATAAACAAGAAGCAGAAGATACCAAAGGGAAAATAAAAAACTCATGAGTCGCAGACAGTCTGAGGACATCATTGCAAAACACACGAAAACGATGAAAAAGTAATTAGTGATTTACAAAACACTTCATAAAAAACAATAGACCGAGCAACACGAACCCGACCAAAACCAAGCAGGTGATCCTGCTCCACATGTGGCACCTCTCGTATTGCTCATTCAAGCATAACTTTAATACTGTAACGGGAAAGTACCTAATGTGACATTTTTTCGCCTTCGTTTATTTCAGATCCAGACAAAACGTTTATTCTGTGTTTATTTTGTAGATAGCCTTAATTAATATATAGTTTCACACATTTAGTTTTCAATTCATAATGAATCTTAGAAGAATGGGTTTGAACCGACCCCCGAACGACCCAAGATTATGTAATGAGAAGTACAAAATTGCATCCATGCTCAAATTCACATCCGTAAAAATCGAATAACTCATGTTTTGTTTTATTTCTCCACATTTGTAGAGCAATTTGACAATAGCCGATAATTACTAGTCATGTTGTAAGAAAAAGATGTCTCGGACGCATTTTAATAGTTAATATTTAAAAGTTAACTTTTTTGGTAGTCACATGCGACGTTTCTATAATTTTCCTTTTCTATCTCGGGATACTTCTTCTGTTGATATATAATGTGACCATTTTGTGTGTATTTTAATATATTTAGCGATGTTGAAAGACGTGGAGAATGGTAAAATATAAAAATCTAAATAATTTAGCCGCTAAGAAAAAAGTTAGATTTACGCTGATTTGTTTGGCAAAATGAGTGCAATTTGGGAACTCGGTGCAGTAATGACCGACATTTATTAACGTAAAAGTCATATGAAACGAGTTTCTTGAAATTTTAATGTTATCGAAATTATTGAACCAATGCGTGCATATATACTAAACTAAGTCTTGCATGCACGTTTTTTAAGAATTATTACACATCTATAACGTATCATTGACAAATGATATTTCATTTAGTGGTTGTTGATCGCAAGCTCAGCAACTTTCGAGTTTGTTGCCGAAGTTTACCGGATCGTGACAATGATAAACAATAAAAAGAGGGCACGTGGAAGGCGTGACAGATAAATGAATCGAAAGAGCTATGACATTTGTTTTTATATTTTCCATGCGTTCCCATTTGTTAATTAAACTATTTCTTAACAGTTGTTAAATGATTTGTTGTATTAAATTTGTTCTTTAAGAATCCGTTATTTCCATTTACCTTCAAGAGCACGTGTGTTTACATTCTTTCATCAAGGTTTTCCCCTCGCACTTGAGCTGTACGGTGGCCGAAGTTATAACGAGAGGTCTCGTAGTTAAGGTCACTGCATACGGAAAAATATCGCCGAATTAGTGTATTGGAGTCAATAATTCAATATCGGTACATGTATGAAGATTTTGATAATCTAAAGGATTTTCTATGAAAAAAAAAGTTCACGTTCACCTCTTTTAGAGTGAAACTTTGCCATTCATGTAAATAAAACATGTTCAACTTTTTTTTAAATTGGAAGTTTCATATGTCTTTAAGCAAAAATATCATAAAAAAATTTTGAAGACATAATATCAAGCCGTGTATAAAAATACTATCAACAGTACTTTACCGATGTTTGAATATCGTTAATTCATTTTATCTTTGGAATGAAATGAAAAAAACGGCGGGATTTGCGTTCATATTGAAAACGCCATTACATTTAACTCTATATTCAGGTACTGAAAGGATTCGAAAGCGTTCATATTGAAAATGCCATTACATTTAACTCTATATTCAGGTACTGAAAGGATTCGAAAGCGTTTATTTTGAAAATGCCATTACATGTAACTCTATATCTAGATACTTAAAGGCTTCCAAGGCGTTCATATTAAAATGCCATTACATTTAATTCTATATTCAGGTACTGAAAGGATTCAAAAGCGTTCATATTGAAAATGCAGAATTCAATGATCTAGGCCAGCAAGAAGTGTTAGGTACGTAAATAACCTAAAAAATTTTTTTAATGTTTTTGATTGCTTTCTATATAGCAAGAGTTTAGCAAGACACATTAGAGAAACTTCTGTTTTCTACATTTTACAAGATCAAGGGGAAATTGCCCTGAAAACGAAGATCAGATAAAGTAAGACGACAACAGTTTACCGACATTCAAATCTCGTAAATCGAATTAGAAGAGACAAATCATGGTATCTAACAAAAAACTGAAGGAATTTCAGGAACTCAAACATAACTTATCAAAGATACCTGGGTTATAATTTTGTACGCAAGATACGCGTTTCGTCTACAACGACTCATTGTTGACGCTTTGAAAAAGAATAGTTAAAATGCAAAATAAAGCACGAAGTTGAAAAGCATTGATGGCGTCCGAAACATTTTGGAAATGATAACTTCAACTACACCATTTGGAACTTTGGGTTATTAGCTTCCTCATAAACAGCAACCCACTATCAAGGAAATCAAGAAAGAAAATTCAACGACTGGAATAACGTATCAACTGGGAGATATATATTCTATATGCAAGCGCTGTTGGAATGGAGCTTCATAGAAATGGAAAGTTCACAATTTAGAAGGTGACATCATCCTTTTGTCATAAAGTTTTGTTTTAAGCCGAACCTCATTGTTAATTTCTAGATGTCAAGATATGAGGCAGACTAAACTTTATCTGTTGTATCCTTTATTTCAAGTTCGATGGGATAGATCCGTTCCTCATTGTCACCTAACTTTGAAATATTCAGTGAGAAGACATAATTTTCATAGCAGAACAGAAGTTAAAGGATAATGCTAGTGGGTTTTAATTTTTCCTGAGAAGCTCCTGTATGAAGTACATTTGGTTTCTATTGGAAAGTGTTCTTTTCATTTACTAGAACTGGGTCGATTTCACAAAATTGTCTTTTTGTCTCTGGTGGATAGTTACCCGCCTTTGGCTATACTTTTTGTCCTTTCTGGTTTTATCAGCTTTTCAATTATTGCGATCTCGGGCATCACTGAATAAACATGAGTTGTCAAAATGTGCATCTGTTTGCAGTAAAATTGTTACTATTAATGTTATTTTATGATTGTCAATCAAATAAAGGCAACAGTAGTATACCGGTGTTTAAAAGTCATAAATCGGTTGAGAGAAAACAAATCCGGGTTACGAACTAAAACCGAGGGAAACACATCAACTATAAGAAGAAAACTGAATTGCAACAAAAACAAATGCCAACATACATAGAAGCGAACTATTTGATAACAACTGCCATATTCCTGACTTGGTGCAGGACATTTAAAGAAAAAATGGTGGGTTGAACCTGGTTTTATGGCAAGACAAACCTCCCGCATTTATGAGAATGTTAAAAAAATACCGCTAAAATGACAACACTACGTGACAGAAACACAGCACAAACACATGCAAGAACACTCTTCACAGAGAAAAGCACAAACAAACAATACAATAGTCGACACAACATGCAAAACGCAGAACAACAACGAATATCTTACATCAGCGACAGACGCACATCACAAACAGTGACGCACTCATGTAACGAATATGTAATATTGAACTTCACACAATTATTTTCATTTTCACAACACCGGTCCAAACAATTTTCACGACAATGATGGTATTGAAAGGCTATTTTATAATTATTTACACTACAAACGATAAGACATAACATCATCCAATCAAACCACATCTCATTATATTTATATTCATTAATTTTATATTTGGTATTTAAACTTACAGGCAGATACCCAATTCATTTCCATATGTGTGAGGATGTTGATGGTGATGAAGCTACAAGGCCATGGATCAAACACAACTCTATCCATCATTCCAACAGCAGATGCGTTACTGTACACGGAACACATGGTCTTATTGTAAGTAATAATTGCTTTGTACATGTGTTCTAAAAATAACTGTCGTTCAAAACATTTAGTTAATATTCAGTTCGTAAATGATATTGACATTCATCAATGCTAAGTCTTAGAAAAACTCAAAAAGAGACCAGGCTTATTATTTTGTACTCGAAACACACGTTTGTCTAAAAGACTCAAAAAGTTTGAAGGCCAAATCAAGAACGAAAATATATTCCACGGGAAGAAAATCCGTAGTATTTCATACAACATATACAATTCAATGTTTTATAAACAGTTAATTCATAGATATGATCATATCAATGATATGATCATGTTAACACAGAAGTGCTGACTACTGGTGTTGTGATACCCTCGGAGAGGTAAAGTCCACCAGCAATTCAGTGTGGAATGAATATCATAGATTATACCCAAATATGGTCCTTATTTCTATCGACAATTTCATATAATGTAAAATCACGATGTATATGAATAAACTCATCACAGATACCAGGACTGAAATTTTGTACGAAAGACGTGCGTTTCGTCTACAAAAGACTCATCAGTGACGCTCGAATAAAAGAAAGTTAAAAAGGCTAAATAAATAACGAACTATATGAGAGCAAAAAAAAAAAAAAAAAAGACTGGATAGGAAATAGTTTGTTGTTGAAAAATTGAGTGTCAGCATTCTTTGTTTGACGTCAAAATTACTATAATTTTCAAGTTTTAAGATAATATAATAAAAAGTAAACAAAACCATGAGTCGAATAAAACAAATGACACTATGAAAAAAGTAAAAAAAAAAAAAAAAAAACGCAGAAGATGCAATCAAAACAAAAGTCCCAAAAAACACTTAACTCAAAAGAAAAGTCGACCAAAACTGAACCGAAAAAATCTGGGTGAAAACGAGTGCACCCTGATCGAAAGCAATTAGTTCGTTACTATTGACATACATTACTCTAGATATGCTCTAATATAACGATTGTTATGGATATGGATAATAAACTCATCACAGATACCAGACTTAAAATTTTGTATGCCAAACGCCCGTTTTGTCTACAAAATACTCGTCAGTGACGCTCGAATCAAATGTTAAAAAGGACAAAATAAATTACAACGTTGAAGAGCATTGCGGACCCAAATTCCGAAAGTTTATGCCAAATTAACATGATTAACTAATGTAATATATTTTTAGATCGAATGCCTTAAAATGAAGGTAATTTTAATTTTGTTTTCTATATTTAGGTTGAAGATAATGTATGTTACATGACAAAGGGTCACGGTTATTTCTTGGAAGATGGCGGCGAAAAAAGAACGATCTTAAATGGGAACTTAGGACTCGGTCAGGAAAAAGGAACACTTATTAAAGCTGATAAGTAAATATCTTAAAATATCTCGTGATTGCACTTTTCTTTGCAAAACAACTTTGGTAATTTTGAAGGGATTAGCTCTTAAAAAGTAAAAATCACATCTTCAATTTTTCAAATTTATTATTTTAACGTCTATCATTTATGCATAAGCTGTTTGTATTAAAAATATAAGCTTAAGTAAAGAAAAATTTAATAATAAAACAGTCATGCTAAAATCTTGCGGACATAATGCGGACAAAAACAATGTTCTACTCTGATCTTACGTTATGTACACTCACCAAAGCTAAATGCTTTAAAGACATTATATTAACATACAAACGAAAGAGACCTGTTTAAATCTACGTAAGAAGATTTTAAAGGAACTTTGCGTCTTTTCAAGACAAATATGTAAATAAGAAAACATATATTATATCATAATATAATGGAAAAATTAAATGCTACTTACCTTAAGTAGTAATTTGATTTTATCCTGCAATCGACCTTTCCACTATACTGATAAAGGTGTACAAATAACACGAAGCGATAAACGTAAACTAAACGACGATTATAGTCAACTGGTATCCTGCTTCTGTTGCGAGCGAACAGTTATGTCAAATTACTGTTTACATCACAGTTCAATTTGGGGTCCGCGTTTAAGTCATGTCGATTTCATTCAAAAACAAATTCAACGATTTGGATGGAAAAAAATGTACAAAATTAATTGCAGGATAAAGACAATAACTGTTTAGTGTCTTTAGTTATCAGCTGTATTTGTACTCGGATCGAAACAAGAGTAATAGCTCGCTGAAGCTCGCATTACACCTGTTTCATAGCCTCGAACATAGTAATTTGATTGAAATTGTCTGAAATACACAGTGGCATAATAATTGACTACGTGCCCGCCACTTGCATCCTTTTATATTGAAAAAGGAACAACTAATACCACTTCTTTGAGATCTGCTATCATTTTCTGGCAAACGCAGTCTAAAATATTTGAAAGATAAATAGAATTGAGAATGCAAACGAAGAAATTTTTAAAAAGACAAAACAAAAAAAACTTAACAAAAGAGCAGAAATCTTCTAGCGATACTACAAACAGTCGCAGATTTTTTTAATCAACATTTTTTTTCAACTGTAACATCTGCATTATCAACCGTAGCATGCATCACTAATGGTGTATGCTTTCATGATCTGACATTCCCTTGTATCGACTTGCTTACAAGTCTCAAATATCGGCAAATGGGGAGAATTTTACATCTAAACTGCCTGCTTACAGGGCTTACTACTACTACAACCACGAATGACTAATAAAACTACTACCATCACGAATGACTAAAATCTAGAGTAACATTTGCCAAACTTAAACTGAATAATGTAAATAGTTATTAAAATTCATCATATTACTCCTGATGTTTACCAAAAACCACAGTTGGAATAAAAATAAAAATATAATCTTATCGCCAATTATGATACCAGAAGCCATTTTATGTTAATATCATACTGAAGCATTTTATGAATTAGGTTATTATCTCATGGGTCAAATAGTACCTCTCTTTAATTTTTTATATTTTATAATCGTGACACTTTTTATAAAGGGAATAGTGGCCGAGGTGGTATAAGTAGATTATCTATTGTATGTCAACCACTTTTCAGGTCCGACTCCAATCTTTTATTGACTAGGATTGTCAACTTTCTTGCCAAAGGTCGGTGGTTCTCACCTGGCTTCCTTCACCAATAAAAACGGATCGCCTCGAAATGGCTTACAGTTCCACAAGCTGCGTTAAACACCAACAATCAATCAACCAATGCTATACCAATTTAAAGACGAAATATCGGCAAATGTTAAACTGTCATTTCAATTTTTTTAACAGATCACCATCTACCTTCTGGATTACAAATCCTCTTAGTTACGTCACAAACAACGTTGCGGCAGGTGGAGAGGTAAGTATTTACATAATTCGCCTCTTTAGATTGTAAAGTGCTTTGGGTAATCTCAAAATATACACCAAAATGAAAATAATGTTACCTCTTTGTTTGTATTTTCATTGTATAGTACGTTTTAAACCAATCACAATGTTTTGATGTATTATTTTGAAAACATTACCCATTATACATTAGATTTTGAAACGGCAAATTATTACTGAACAAAGTTACAATCCCATTTGTAGTCACACAAATAAATAAACGATAAATTTACAATTACAATTTATCAGTTTGAGCATATATAAAAAAGAAGATGTGGTATGATTGCCAATGAGACAACTGTCCACAAGAGACCAAAATGACACAGAAATTAACAACTATAGGTCACCGTACGGCCTTCAACAATGAGCAAAGCCCATACCGCATAGTCAGCTATAAAAGACCCCGAAATGACAATGTAAAACAATTCAAATGAGAGAAAACTAACGGCCTTATTTATGTACAAAAAATTAACGAAAAACAAATATGTAACACATAAACAAACGACAACCACTGAACTACAGGCTCCTGACTTTTAAGCACATGGTTATGTAACGTACGTTGCCTTTTGGGTCTATAGATATAAGAAGATGTGGTATGAGTTCCAATGAGGCAACTCTTTATCCAAGTCACAATTTGTAAAAGTAAACCATTATAGGTCTTAGTACGGCCTTCATTACGGAGCCTTGGCTCACACCGAACAGCAAGCTAAAAAGGGCCCCACAAATGACTAGTGTAAAACCATTCCAACAGGAAAACCAACGGTCTAATCTATATAAAACACGAGAAACGAGAAACACTTATGAACCACATCAACAAACGACAACCACTGAACATTAGGTTCCTGACTTAAGACAGGTGCCAAAAAATGCAGCGGGTTTAAACGTTTTAATAGGCGCCAACCTTCACCCTACCTGAAACAATGTGTAACATCACAACATAGAAAGACACACTATGGTCACTCAGCTGTAAAAGAAAATTGAAATCTATCAATGTACTTTGTGGCATTGAGAATGTTATGACTTATGGATTTATATTGTAATTTGATATCTTCCAGCTCTATTTAAAAATTGTTAATATTTAGTTATCCAATTATTTTGAGTATTTGGTTATCCAACCATTTTGAGTATTTGGTTATCCAACCAGGGTTTCCCCTGGGTCAATTTTCTTTTTCGCCATCTCTTTCGCCAAAACAATATATATTTCGCCTCTTGCAATTTTTTTCGCCAATAATATAAATATATTTTTCGTTTTAAATTTCCTTCTTTCTAACAAAAAAAATCAGTTTATCACATTGTTATATAAAAATAAGAAGATGTTGTATGATTGCCAATGAGAAAACTCTTCACAAGAGACTAAATGACATTGAAGTTACCAACTATAGGTCACTGTACAACCTTCGACAATGATCAAAACTTATACAGCATAGTCAGCTATAAAATGCAACGAAAAGACAAATATAAAACAATTCAAACGAGAAAACTAACTATATCTTTTATAATTCTTGATATTTTTTAATCAATAAACACTCAATAATAACAAACATTTAGTTTTTAAAATCAAAGATACAGTAAAATTGCAATACAGATCATGAAATCATAATTTTTTACTTCTGCCGGGGAATACAGGATTCATCTTTGATAGTTTCAATGATAAGGTGCTTTCCGTCTAGTTGAAGGATAAAGAGTAAAGTCAGAGATATCATCATTTTTCTTACTTTTGAATATTTTCTTCTTAACAATTATAGTTTTCTTTTCCGGACCATCATTAAAAAAGAAAACTATGCCTCAAACATGTGCGTCGCTAAAACGATTGTAAATTACCCACTTCAAAAATTATTTCTCTCAAAAGTTTTAGGATAAAATTAATTTTAAAGTCAGAGATTTTTCTTACTTTTGAAAAGTTTTCGTCATAACAACAGTTTTTCCCCCAAGACCATTGTAAAAAGAAAAAGGGCAGACGTAAAATATGCTTCAAAGTTCAACACGTGCGTTGCTACATGTAAAACGTTGAAAAGTATCCACTTCAAAACAATAATTTCAATCAAAGTTGTAATTAAATCCTTTAAATGACATGTGAAGCCAATTAACCACATCATTTCATGAAACAATACAATCAACACCTTTATTAATTAAAATCCTTTGTTGCCGATATGTATAAAATGCTATCAGCTGATTATTGATTTTCTATCAAAATCGTAACAAATTCAAGGTGAATTCCCAGTATTGTTTGATCAGGGAAAAAGTCCGAGTAACCTGGAAAAAGTATAAGTAACCAGAAAAAAGTAAACAATGGAGGAAGTCGAACAGTTATATTTCTTTCGCCAAATTCTTTCGCCAATAACGAATTTTAATCGCCACAATTTTTATTTTTTTTGCAAAATGCGAAAATGGCGACCACCAGTGGAAACCCTGTACCCAACTATTTTGAATCTTTGGTAATCTATACGTTTTGCCCGGAGCCTACTTGATATCGATTATTCCTCCACACGACCATGCGCACTGAAATATGTATCCTACTTTTGTAACGGCTTTACCTCTATCAGGATTTGCCAATTGTTACAGAATAATTGTCGTTTTGTTTTTGATACTGCTGTATCGGGACGAATATCAATCGAGTCCTCTATTTAGTTTTATCTGCAATTTGTCTGAACTATTTGTGTTAGCTAGAAACTCAATTACAGTTAGTAGTTAAAACGTAGCGGGTTTTATGCGATCAAAACGGTGCAATAGGTTTTGATATATATAAAAAAGAAGATGTGGTATGATTGCCAATGAGAAAGTATGGATTATGTCTCGTGCATTTTATTGTTACATTGACGCGAATCAACATGGACAATGTGGCGTTGATGCATTGTTACCTGAAGTCTTTGTCTGATATTTTTCGGTTTCACGTCTGGTTCATTATCTTAAAACATATTATGCAATAGGATCATCGGGAAAATGTTTAAATCGTCAATAATAGCAGATCATTCGTGTTTTCTACTTCTTTAAAATGTGGTTATTTCAGGTATATGCCTTGGTATTTTGAACATTCCATTTTGTGTTGACTCTTGTCTCTTCTAGAAGCACGAGACAAGTTAGTGTTTATGTTTATGTTCGGTTTCGTGCTCAAATCTCTTTCTAATCTGTTTAAAGTTGTCGTATATTTTTTTATGAAACAAAATAATTAAATAGAAGGAAAATCAAAATCACAACCAACAAATTAAAAGAAGTCACTAGCGATGCATCGAACAAAAGATTGTTTCTGTCCTGTGACGAATGTTTGTTAAAGCCTTAGATATTAGTGTCATCATGTTGCGTCACTTTCGTATCGAACAGAGCAATAACTCATCATAGATACTATGATTTGATAACCCACCATTTTTTTTAAAATGTCCTGTACCAAGTCAGGAAAATGGCCATTGTTATATTATAGTTCGTTTCTGTGTGTGTTACATTTTAATGTTGTGTTTCTGTTGTGTCGTAGTTCTCCTCTAATGTTTGATGTGTTTCCCTCAGTTTTAGTTTGTAACCCGGATTTGTTTTTTTCTCAATCAATTTATGAATTTCGAACAGCGGTATACTACTGTTGCCTTTATTGATAAAAGTGTTGTACGTCGGACGTTCGTTTCGTCTACAAAAGACGCATCAGTGACGCTCGAAAAAAAAGGTTAAAACGGCTAAATAAAGTACGAAGTTGGAGCGTTGAGGACCCAGCATTCCGAAAAGTTTTGCAAATACTGCTAAGGTCATATATTCCTTTAGTGGAAAATCCTTAGTATTTCAAAAGATTTAAAGCAATTTTAATGTTAAAGAGTTAGAACAAAGGTTAGGGTTAAGGGTTGGGTTATGGTTATGGCTCGAGTTATCTAATGTAAGGTTGGCTTTGTAGTTTTCACGAAAATTGATGAAAGTTAATCAAATCTTAAATTGAACAAAACAATAAAGAAGAAAATTGTGATTATTTGTACATGTTACTGGTGATCACTAATTTGTGTTATATGCAAATATATAATATACCAGGACTATTCGAGTTGTAATTATTCGCCTGTGTTTTACAAAAAAATCCTTATAAATATATATTTGGCTCATAATATATAAGTACACACCAGACACGCGTTTCCTTTACGACAGACTTATGTTTTGTGCTCGAATCAAAAACAGTTGAATGCCAAATCAAACAAGCAGTTTCAAATTCATAAAGCAATATTTAGCAATGGTTATCGCCCTTTTGGATAAAGGAATCTTAATGTTTCCATTAAGATTAGCAATTCATTGAAAGTACATTTACGGAACATAACCGCACCAATGGTACTGCATTGCAGTTGTCAATTGTTAATTACAATACAAATGGTGAAGATTTGGTCATTTGCGTATGTCATCTTAGTTTTAACCATAAATTTATTTGAAATTAATAACTTCAAAACTGAACTATTTTTTCCGTATGTAAAGTGGATTTTAGTCGTTTGGATATATAAATCTTTAATAAAGCAACATGGCACTATCTTGTGTTTTTATTCACACTTTGTCCATTCCACTGTGGATGGATAAAACTGACAAAATCCACAGGAGCGTACGAACCCGCCTTGGAGTTCTGGTGGTAGCGGGATCGCCTCAATTTCAAGAGGTCTTGTGTTCGAACCCCGGCCTTGGCAAATCAGAAGTTTAAAATTAGTATTTGCTGTCTCTCCGCTAAGCACGTGCTATTTAGGAGTAGTAACAAATAATGGTCGGCTCGGAGTCAGAATAATGTGTCCGGGTAGGATGACAGGAGGACTGATATCTTGTGAACAAGCACGCTAAAAATCCGGCTCAGCGTGTCGATGTAGTACAACGCAGGGTTTATATTCATACCATATTACAATGTTGTCGTCCTGAATATGCATTTAATTTGCCACTGGGCGTGAAACAGTCATCCATCCGTCCACCCATCCACCCATTCATGAGCTTACGTATCAACAATGTTTATTTTATATAGGGACGAGGATATTGGTTTACATATCCACGAATTCCAACAGGACCTTCAGCTGACAAAGGATACATGTTAAAAGATGAAGCAAGACACACAGTTATTACTGAATTCTACAACAATGTTGCCCATTCAAATGAAAAGGTAGGGATGGAAGATCTTTTCACTGCAGTTTTTCAAGGAAAATTCTTAATAGAAAGTCCCTTTTCAAATGGAAAAATCAAAGGCTCAAACACATCAAACAAATGGAAAACAACTGTTATATTCCTGACTTGGTACAGACATTTTCTTATGTAGAAAATGGTGTATTGAACCTGGTTTTATAGCTAGCTAAACCTCTCACATGTATGGCTGTAATAATCTGAAGTAAAATTTTTGACCTTTGCAGTCATGAAATATGTTCTAAAAATGTCTAAGGATAAAATGACCTTTGGATTGGATTTACACAATTTTTAGATATTTTACTTGCGACGTGTTTAATCATATTTTGACTTGCAAACTTTGGTCATGGACTTACCTTATAATGTATTGAAAAAAGACGAAATATTTGCTCCCTGAAATATTTGTAGTGGATTTACGATGATCTATTTATAAATAATGACCAAATTCAAAATAAGGTATGGAATATTCTGACAGATGCCTGAATAATTAATCAAACACAATTGTTACTAGATGCTTTTAAAATTCATTAATAAGAGTGAATATTTCTAAATAACAGCCAAAAATAAAAAGAAAATGTTATAAATTGTATGCGTCCGAAGCGCTTTTCTTGATTTACCTTAGTAAGGAAGTCCAAAGCCGAATATTTGAAGGCCAAGGTTGTATACAAATCTAAACAGTTGAAGAGCTTTTTGATCCAAAAGGATTTTAAAAATATCCAAATCCATCTAAGGTAAACTTTGCATGAGTGGATTAAAACCTTAGTTTCTTATAATTTCAAAATTTATTAGCGGACAATTTCAGAAAGTTTGTTCAACTTTCTTTTCCTGATGAAGAAAATGCATGATCTGATGAATATGTTTTTCTAGATCTTTAAATGAAGTCTATTCTATGCCTATAGAGGTAGGTCACTACCATTGATTGAGGTGCTGTATATACTGTCATATGTTAATTTGTGGTTGCTACATTAATTTCAGCATGGATTTTTCCTTGATAACGAATTTCATCCCGATGGAAGTGCTACTGGATACAACAGGTACAGACCTAAGGAAGATCCAATAATGCACCTGAAATATAAGAACTCTACCGATAAACCATCAATAATAAAAAGAATGACAGGTAAAACAATATATATATATATATATTACAAGTTTGTATTTTTAATAGTTTTTTGATACTTTTAAATTACGTGGAATCTTTGATACAAG
>JAASAO010000528.1:0-25128 GCA_017311375.1 Mytilus coruscus | reverse complement strand
CGATTTTGAACATCGCGACCAGAAACAATAAAAATAATTATCCATTTAAATGCGAAATCAATTTGTACTATGTTGAAAAGTTAATTTGTATGTAATATAAAAAACAATGTCAAAGTATGAAAATATGGCATGAATTATCATAGAAAGTTATACGTGTTGTATTTTCTTGCAAATGACATGGTTTTTCAGATTTTTACAAAATATCATTATTTTACCATTGTTTATTTATTTTCAGTAATAAATCGTAGCCATAATTGGTTCTGGCATAGAGGTCTCAATCACAATTCTCAAATAGATTGTTATATAAAAGTGCGGTTTCAAAAACACAAAAAGATGGACAACACCATGTAGAAAAGACACACGTAGTATTAGCCAAACAACAGGCCACAAAAGTTACATAGACACCATAGGTTAAAATACACAAAAAAGTCCCTACTCCATTAGTGGCATCCTTGTTGTTCATGTCAAGTAAAGGTTCGACGACGAGTCGCATTAGAGGATCAAATGAACGATTAAAGAAAGACAGGATTTTTGAGACTACAAATTCAGATCACCTTTGTCTTCTTTAATACAAATATTCCCTAACAGTCAACCAAAACAAAATGTTGTTAAAATGTATCGAAGAGATGACTTCAAATGAACCTCAACTTATGAAAACGTTTGTCAATGACTTCATTATGGAGCAACAACCCTTTTTCATTGAACAGCAAATACCGTTGTCATGGTATAGGGTCATCACTTTTGAAACTGGCAGCTGATCATTAATAAATCATAATAAAACTATTATTTCGAACTACACAACACTTTTATTAAGATGATTTAATTTGAATTACCATGGTCTGACACAATAACTTAATATGTAAAAAAACTCATGATATATAGTGTAAAATTACCCAAAAAATACATAACTTTAAAATGTTCACTTTATACACAACACTATGTAGGCTTGTACATTTATTTCCATTCATAGCTCGTACTTATTCGATCAGGAGTTGTCGTCACCATAATTTGATACCCTACTAAGTGTTCGGTACAAACCTTATAAAAATGTATTATCAAAATAATATTCGCGCATCTCAAAAAGTTGATACACGCAAAGATATTCCACTGAGGAATTTTCAAACATTTTTAAAATAAGTGATCGAACCAATATACGGCATGGAATACAGCAAATTAGCAAATTGTCAAATTAAGAGACACTCTCGGCTTTTTATGACTAAGGATTTTAATTAAGCGTTTATTGAAAAAATCACAGGCTAAAATAGGGTTTTATTGGACCTTTAAAGGTGAAAAAATTTCTTGTCCAGTTGAATATTTTGGAACTGAAATTCATTTACATAACTTATCGTCTTTCGTTTTGGGATATAGAAATATCATTGATACCTTCTGAAAATTTAATGATTATAAAAGTGATTTTATTTTTCGAAACAACTAGCTGTATTCGGTATTACTTTTCGGAATTTTGCGTGTTTAGTGCTCTTAAACTTCCTATTTGATTTGTCCTTAAAATGTGTTTATGAATATAATTCGAAGTTGAAATGTTAAAATTAGCATTCCCATGGCATAACCAAAAAATCATCATTGCAAAATCGTATCTTCCCTTTGCTTTTCATTTAGCCTTGACATTTCACGTCAACGAGGAAACAGTATAAATCAATTCTAAAATGTAATTGCCGGAATCAAACTTTGTCTCCGTAAATCATTCTATGGAACAATACGATGCTTTAATTAAAAAGTTACTTTCCCCTTCATTTTAAACATCCTGGTAAAATGCTAAAAATCAAGATCTTGTGTTGTATTTTTTGTACTCAATTTATGCTGAATTTCAGTTGTATAATACATTTTTGAATTAAGTAAGACAACGTTACATTTGTGTCAAATATCGAAGAAATATCATTATTTTATAAATGGGGAAACATTAGAATAAGCATACCTCTATTTATAAAGGAAATGTATGAATGTTTTAAAAATGTAGGTCAGATTGTGTCATCAATAAATAAAATTCACTATTTTCCCTTATTGAAAATACCGATTTTTTAGTACAAATTTCTTATTGTGTTTTATTTTTAATCTCTCATTTTCTGGTAAATATACATGATGTAACCGTTATATATATATAAATAAATTTCATTCACTCTTTTCATCCAGATGTGATCGAAAACGTAGATAAAGACAGCGTCTTCAAACGGAAAAACATTAGTGTTTAATAACGCTGACCTTACTTAACCATAACACTAGATAAAAAAATTACAATATTTATAGTAAAAAACATACATGTCAGTACCCAAATTTCTCTTTCTTGACAATGTTAATACTTTTGCAAAAAAGATGAATTTGCAAAAAACTGCGTATTACATTTTATTTAAATTAATTTGTTTGCCATTATTGTTTGTGCAATTGTTAATTGCCACCAACCTTCAAGGACATCCAAATGAAGTTGAAATTTAAAGATATATCCTGACCTGAAAATATTTTTCCTGCACAGATAGCATGGAAACAATCCAACAATCGTTATTAAGTTCATTGTAACATATGGTTGCATTCACACCGTGGCAAATTATGTAGTGTATATATTTTATTTTTACGACATAACGTCAAGATAAATAAGATAGGTTTATAATCCGAATCGATTTATAGTTTAAGATTGTACCAAGACTTGTGATTAAAGGGGTTTTAGTTTTTATTTTGACAATATACGTTGAAATAGTCAAAATATGTTTTGTTTTGTTTGTTTTTTTTTTTTTTTTTTTTTTTTTGTTTTGTTTTGCTTTTTTGTTTTGTTTTTGTTTTTTTTTTTTGCTTCAAACATTTTCCATAACGGTATATTGAATAATTATTGGTAATTGTAATTAGCAGTCATTTGGTTAAATATCGTCAAAATAAGCCCTAAAATATCGCTGATATATAATTTAACTGCAAGATTATAATTCGACCTCATTTGAATCAATATGCATTCTACCTTTAATTTGAAATCGTTTGGGGATGATTGCACATGGGCTCAGTTTAGTTATTGAAAAGAATGTCAGCTCGATAACTGAAACTTATACCGAACAGTATTACATGATTACATTTATTCAGTGTATATAAAGTGCGAATCCAGTTAGTTCATTTTCACTGTTGTATGCGAGTATGTCTGTTGTAGAATAAAGGATGATGGGAAAACTGCGTTTGTTTACTTTTGAAAATACAAAATAATAGATTTGAATGTATGTTTTAAAAGAATTTCATTAGAATATAACTTTTAATGTATAATAACAGGATTAAATTCCAAACAAGTGTTATTTAAGCAGCAGAATCCATAATATTGATTACTGAATGCGATTCATTTTAACTATAGATGCGATGAATTATCACTGTAAGTGCAATCATTTCTGATGTGGAATTTTTGGAAGTGCGATGAATTTTCAATGTTGTTTTATATGATTATTCGACATACAACAACTGAAAATAGTTTTTAAATGACTTTAATATCGATGATATTTACAATTTGAAATGCAAGCTAGTCGTAGATGCTTACTTGAATATACACGGGTATAACCACGTTCATATCATGGATATTCAAATATTGTTGGTGAGTTTGCTATTAGCTTGTCATGGATCCGAAAATTTACTGGAGCAAAACATCCATGAATATAACGTTTTTCTACGACGAACTTTCTTTGAAAAGTTTTATAACTCGCTTAAAAAGCTTTGAACATTTGTCACGCCGTGTCATACATATTTCTACCGTATTGATAGGCTTTTGCACAACGAACAGTTTAAGAATGTACAACGAACGGTAGTAAAGAAAGAAAACAAACTACAAAGAGAATGAATCGTACAGTGTCAAAATTCTGAGGTCAGTTTTTCAAGTAAATGTCTTCAAATAAAATTAAAACAACGGGTTTCTCATTCGTATTATGTATTTTAACAACAACAAAGCACAAAAATACGGTCGCATTTAATGAAAGAGCCAACCAACTATGCTCTATTTGTAGTTTAATCAAGTTTGAGTTACACATAGCGTTTGTTTCGCGATGTTTACAAGTCATTCACAGACCTGTCTATTTAAAATAGTGACATGATGTTCATGTAATATAAACTAGAATACACCCGCGAAATCGCGGGCATTTAGAGCGTTGTTGATGGTATGTAAACTGTTGTAGGATGAATTTTTGTAAAAGATTTTATGACTGGAGTATTTCAGGAAAATTATCAAAAGTCAAAGGTACATGGGTGCGACTTTTTACCCCAATATACCCCAACATACCCCAATATACCCCAATATACCTCAAAAAACAGTCTCAACATAATATTATTGAATAATAATATCATTTTAGGCATTTCTATGTTATTTTAACACCAACAATACTTTATTTTATAAATATATTTAATTTAAAATCACTTTTTTCATTGAAACTTGTTACGTTCTTGTCAGCCGCTTACGATCACAAAATGACTTTTTACCCCAATATACCCAAATATACTCCAATAAAACGTTTCAGTGCAATATTCATGTTCTGGAATGATATTTTACCCATATTTATTTAAAAAAAACAATCCCATGCACATTTGTGTGTATTTAGAAGCTTTTAAAACTGTAGTTAACTCGAATACTGATAATGGTAACACTAAAGACCAGAACGGACCTGAAAATATACAGGGCAATGTTTAAATTGCAATTTCTTTTCACTCCTTCGAATTTAAGTTTTATTCAATAACATTTGTATTTTCTGTTTTCATACATGTAGATAAAATTAGAAATATTTTACTCATGTTTTGAAATATTTTTTTATTTTTATTTTTTTTTTCTCATATTTTTAAAATAATTGTCTCAAATAAAATTTGAAAGTGTTCTCCTAAATGAAATAAGATTTTCAATTTTCATTGAACAAATTATGTTTAATCATCACATGTTTAAAATTTACGTAAACTTGGACGGACCAGAAATTACACAGTTTGTAGTTTTATTTATATTTTCACTTTTCAATAGATAAACTTCAAATTAAAACTTGTAAAAATAAAATTTATTAAATTCCATTCATCTAGACGGAAACATATTTTTTCTGATGCCACAACTCAGGCCTGAATAGGAGATTAAAAGACTTGAATGGACATCCATATTACGGTTGGATTCATTTAAACTTGAGAATTATTTATTCAATGGATTTCCTTCTTATTTTAAAGTCGAGGCTAGTCATTTAATTAAAATCAACCAAGTTTTAAAGAATTATATGTTTAAAATTTTAAAAAACTTGGACCGAAACGATAACATTAAAAGACATCAAGACAAGAAATTCCGTGTATTTTTTTTTTTTTTTTTTTTTTTTTTTTTTTATTATTTATCTTCATAAGTAATCACTTATTCCAGCCTTTAGTTAGGACTGAAAACGAGAAAAACTATTTTGAGATGATAGAAGGAGGTATATCTAAAAAAAAAGCCTGAATGTTCCCGAATTGTATCTACAATTCTGCAGATAGCATATTTAATATTTATTTGAAGAAGAAAATAGTCTTTTAAGCCAAGTTGAACACTCTTTTTCTTCTTTGATATAGTAGTTAAAAAAAATCAGTAATGAGTACTCAATACTTGTGCGTTACGTAGGTGCCGAATGTCTATTTACAACAATAAAAGATCAAGGATAAAAAAAATATGGTGCATGCTGTACAGTCGGTGCAGGATTAAACATTCCATCATCTATGTAATCAATGTCTTGAAAGCTTCCATATAGTTGGAGCTTTCAGTGTCGATTTCGGTCATTTATTCCTGGCTATTTCAGTTCTTGGAAGTGAACTGGGAAAAGGAAAAGGCCTAAATGTTTCTAAAATATACAGGTAGAATTATTGAAACTTGTAAAACTCTTATATTTTCAATTTTGGATTTTCTCTTTAGAACAAAAATCTTATTATTTCAACTTCTTTGTTATAAATGATTGAAAAAATACATATTTGAGAAATTTGAAAAGAAAAAAATTATATGGGATGCACATGCTTGTACCCCCACCCATTTTCTCTAAATTTGCTGCTGTCTAGAATTTTGCCAGATCAGCCTTTCCAAGAATCACTGTTAAAGGTTGTTTTTTCCAATTTTACCATTGTTTTTGCAGTCAACAGGACTCTTCACCAACTATAAAGAAGAGCCAGACTTCCATAAGAAATAAGAAGATGTGGTATGATTGCCAATGAGACAACTCTCCCAAAGAGACTAAATGACACAGAAATTAAGAACTATAGGTCACCATACGGCCTTCAACAATGAGCAAATCCCATACCACATAGCTGCAAAAGGCCGAAAATGACAAATGTAAAACAATTCAAACGAGAAAACTAATGGCATAATTTATGTACAAAATAATGAACGAAAAACAAATATGTTACACAGCAACAAACGACAACCCCTGAATTACAGGCTCCTGACTTGGGACATCACCACAACAAAGACACTAAGTACAGATCTGAGAGTACTCGCAGTTACTGACCGCTAGTTCAAAGCCAATAAAAACTAATTAAAAAAAATATGCATCTAAGACTAAAATTTTTAAATTTTTAAAAGACTTCATATTATATTATATGATACTTCAATTGTACCTTCTATGAGCAAAATAAAATATGTAAATATTATTATTTGTTCTTATTTTTTTCATATTTTATAAGTTACATTGATTAGTAACCTTTGATTAACTGCAACACGCTATAAAAACAAATTAATCACTATAAAAACAGTTCCCAATTGTCCCACATTTAAACTTCCCAATTGTCCCACAAACATATTCCAGATTGTCCCACAAAATTTCATTACTTTTTTACCTGTAATTTCAAAAAGTGGGACAATCGGGAAGACACCACGCATTTCAACACAGATTATGTGTAATGAGGATATCTAAATCGGGAATTTTTTACATTTCATAACTAAAGAAAATAACAATAAATATGTTTGTATAGTTGTCTATTTGTCTATCACAAGTCCGTTTCCCGTTTTTTTCACATGTATAGGCTAAACGCAATAAAGATAAAAAATAATTGTTTCATAATTTCGATTCACTCATTCAAGAAATGTTTTACTGCATGAATGAATTTAAATTAGATATACTCAATCATTTGGGTTTTGAGAGAGGTATACCATAACATATTTGTCTCAGTCCCTGATGGTCACATGAGCATGAGGGTATTCCATCAAGAATATACAATAAATTTGTCGGGTAAATGTGGATTGCGGATTAAGAAGTTGGATATCAAACTTGAATAAACAAACTGAGGCGAATTCAACACGGATATGTATTTTCTCTTCAACAATATTTTAATTCTCTGATCTTTATTTTCATTTAAACTATAGGCTAATACATTTTATGGCATATAAAATAAAATGAACATCAGATGTATTTGAAGGCATTTTGTACATATACGATTTTTTTACTTGAAATTCGTTTACGGGTTTTAAGTTATTTTACAATAATTGATTTTCTGATAAAATAGTTAAATTTGTGGTATTATCATAATAATTCTTTAATTTATTTAAAATAAACATTTAACACTTTCTCGGATTAACTTTTCATGATTTTTTTTACCATTTGGTTCCGTTACTGATGATATTTTTGTCCTTTAGGCTATCTCCTGAAAATGCAAGTCATATTATGAAGAAGATTGAATATTGTTTGCTTGCTGCAAAGTGGTGTGTATTTTTGCAAATTCAAAAATTCAAACTATTTGTCATGCAACTTAATCACCAATGAATGAGATAGAATACAATTTTTGCCTGTTCATGTACATCTATAACTTGGGTGAGTCTAATATGCTACCTTAGATATAAAAGTCATAGATAAAGTACTGGACCCACATCAAAAGCAGATGATATTTGCCGAAATTTTATCACCCTCTTATTATATTGTCCGACCTCTTAACCACGTATACCATTAGTAAACGATATGTCTCCTCTTGTCAATCATACAGGTGTTATTTCCTGAGTGCAACCGATGCAAGTGATATGACAATTTAATTTTGCAGGCATGTTTATACCATTTTCCATGATTTCTCTATTTTATTATTTCAACAACAGCGTAACCTTTTCGTTTGTTGACCGATTTTCTCCAAATAAATTACAATCCGAACAACTTTAACAACCAGACGCTTTTTATAAGAATGTAGGACAGAAAGTCACAGGACAAAAAGTCACAATTCAGTTTTGAAAATTTATTCATTAAATATCAATAATAATCAAATAATTGTTATGAAAACAAAATGTCAAAGTGGCTTGGTACTTAAATGGCTTCATTGTGCCAAGAAATATATCCTTTGCATGATTAAAATTTAATAAATTTTCATTTATCAAGGCTTATGAACAATTTCCTTAAACTAAAAAATGAATATATGTAATATAAATAAAATATTTCAAAATCTGTCTCTGTATTCAAACAATTGTCAACAAATTATTTGTGATTTTTTTGTCCTGTGACTTTTTGTCCTATCAAATTTGTGACTTTATGTCCTGTGAATTTCTGTCCGTTTACCTTTTTACTTCCGCGTCACGGCATATTGTTACTTGAGACAGGTAACGCATATTAATTTTCGGTCGATAAGACGAGTGAGGATAATTTAAATACAATTATGATTAGTAATTAGTCTATTGGGAGGATGTCGGCAAATATCACCTACATCATAGGCCACTACGCGCAGTGCCGTGCTTTTGATATTTCAAAGGAAACTACATGGGGCTCAGTGTGACATATTCTGAGTACTTTATCTGCTGAAACTATTCTATGGAATTTATTTCTGCACAAAAACGAATTCAGAAAGTTAACTGTATGAACAGACAATTAACAGACATGCACCAAGTGATGGATACGATTGTGTTTTAAATTGTTGAATTCATATTTTAGTGCAAAATTTGATTGATTGTTGATTGCCTAATGTCCAGTGGCAAACATTTCATGCATATTTAGGACGAAATGTCATTTCAGAAATAGATTATGTAGTAATAATTATGACAAATGTTAAATTTTTCGTATCATTTGGTAAAACATCTAAAGTCAACTTTGCCTATGTAGATAGAATGAAACCGAAAAAATACATAGTTCGGCTGAAACGTGCTTGTTAGTAGTATTTAGTGCAAGAAAACGTTTGTGAACTGTTTAAGACAGACTGGAAGAATCGGGTTTTCCATGTGCTTTATATCTTGTTCCTTTGCAAGACTTGTCATTCATATTCTTCAGTAGGGCACATTATTCCTACTCTAAACAGACAAGACTACTTAATATCAGAAAAGCAATAGTATTTTTAAATTTCTTTGATTTGATACCAGAGACATATATATATATATATATATATATGTGTATATATGTCTCTGTTAATACCAAATTAAATAAAAACCACCGAAATTAATTTGATACTCAGTATGTTTCCTTGAATATAAACATTCGGTCTGAAAATAAAATATGAAATTGATATATACAGAACATTCAGAAATGTGAATGTTATAAAATGTTATTATATCAGAGAAAGTTATTGAACGTCATTATTAAAAATGAACAGGTAATCAGGTAATATACATGTTGATCTGTAATACCCGGAAATGTCGAGGTATATCACTACCTATATAGAATGTTCCAATGTCCATGTCAAAAAATTCGTAAAGCATGACCATTCATGATTTAAGTGGGGACAGGGAATGATTTAAATTTTGACTACATTGTTTTTCCCAACTTATATCACTAAAAAAAATACATCCAGGAACAAAATTCTTTTTGTTATTTCATAGAATACTCCTTAATATGGGCTACAGTATTTAGTGGACAAGCAGTATTTTTAAATTGATTTAATACGTATTAAATACTTTAAGGGTAGTGCATTTTTGTGATTATGGAGAAAAAAATATATGATAATTGACAGAAACAAAGAGGAAAACAGAGTCAATTTCATTTTTCAAAATATATTTTCACATTGAAATATACTATTCATTGATTCTATAAACCCCATCAATACTCTCATAATGTTGATTGAGCTGATGCGTTCTGTATGTTGAGGTATGAGAGATAACTAGAACTGCATGTGCAGTGTCCTGGAAATTAATGCGGATTGGTCTGTTGTTTCAACAGATGCATTAATCAACAGCATCCTGTCATTGTTTATTGAACCTGAATGACCACCTAGGGTATACATTGATATTCTGTGACACGAGTGTAATCTATTGAATAACTTATCAAATTGCACATCACAGAGTTTAAAATTAATTCAACATTTTGAAGTCTAATGATAACTCGACCTATCAGAATTTAAAACAAGACACTTGATTAACTGTATATAGTATGCAAGAAAATATAAAATACCATATTGCAATTCTGACAAAGAGAAACATACTATATAATAGCGGTATGGGCTTTGTTCATTGTTGAATGCCATACGGTGAGCTATGGTTGTTAATTTCTGTGTCATTTGGTCTCTTCTGGAGAGTTGTCTCATTGGCAATCATACTACATCTGTTTTATATATACGAATAACAACAGCAACAAACAGAACATAACAATTATCATAATGCATCAGTAGCAGGTAAACACTGTTATAATGAGACTACAGTAAATTGCTTTTCTTTTAAAATTTTGAAATATTTGTATATAGCTGTAAATCACATACTGATAGCATGTACTTAGTTTAGTTTCGTTTGGTTTTCTGTTGTATTATATATCGGAATATTGAAGTTAACCTCATCTAGTGTTTCTCTATAGAATGATGATAAATTCTGTTCTCTGATGGGAAATCCGACATGCACACTGTTTCAATTAGAAACTAGTTATTTATAGATCTAGAGTATGTAAATTTATATGAATAAAAATTGGAAAAACGATTTCTCTCAAAGCTTTTAAGTGGAGTCCCCTTGATATCTTAAACTTTCTCCTCTTTTTAACGGAACATCAAAAGCATTATCCTCTGACAATTGTATCATTTAAGTTGCATGTTTAATTCTAATATTAAAGCTATATACCTAGCTTTGTAATAGCAAACATGCAATTTGTATAGAAAATTTGATTTTAGAAAAAATTAAAATCATTCGAAAAAAACGAATTTTTATACCCCGATTAATTCACCCTCACCATATGGATCACTCCTACTTATGATGTAGCCGTCATGGAGCACAGCAATATAAAGACTGAATTAGCAAATATGTGTCTTGATTTTTTTCTTCTTCAGTCAAACGGTTAGTAAGACACAAGACACAATTCAAGTTTCTTTTCCTGATTTTAAAAACAATTTTAAAGCATTTTGAATATTAATAAAGTAGATGTGAGATATTCATGAAACAGCAATCAAGATATATTACAGATTTTCAGCATTCTTCAATCATGATAAATAAAGCAGCCAAGACATTTGAGTGCACTCTTTTTTTTTTATTGATAAAATTGTTTGTGCTGAATTAAAGATTTTAAAGTGCCGATTTTTTTTCTGCATTATACTTTTGATATGCTCGCAATAAAAAAAATCCTTTGCCTTAGTAATTTCAAGATTTTATAGTGTATTATTTCGCTATAAATACAAATTGAATTGTAATATTAGAGGTATTTTTAACATTGCCTATAAGAGAGAGGTTTGGCTTTACAAGCTAAAAAATTGCCATAGAGCAAATTACATGGATGATTAATATTGACCATTTGGTATATGTCCGTGTTCAAAGCGATACGTACATGCAGGGCATAAATTATTTTGTTGAATGAAATCAAATCTACTAATGGGTGTCGTAGGAGGACCACTGGAGTTTTGAGCAAGGATTTATTGGCAGCTAACAGATCGAAAACTCGGGGTTATGATATTTCATGTATATTTTGAACACAGGGAGGGTTACCCCGGCATCCTTTGCAAAAAAAAAAAAAATATTTTTCTTCTATGTGACATCAGACTTTATTTTTTGAATTGTAGTTCTACTTTCCATATTCGGTATTTATTCCGAGTCAAGTGTCTGTGCGGAGACAACATGCATGTGTATAATGGCATTGTAGATTTTCGTATAAAATAACGAGAGTTGCCGGTCCGGTACATTTATTGATCGGTTGGGAAGCAAGGTTTTAATTTTAATTAGACTGGAAAGCTTAATTCGAGGGTTGAAAAATGGAGAGTGTATAAAAGGGGGCTGGGGGTGTTCCACAGGGAATATTTTTATTTTATAAACGCTACATTTGAAAGGTTTATATTTTGTTATTTAATCTTTAACTACTAATGGATGCCGTAGGAGGTCCATCGGAGTTTTGAGCAAGGATTTTTTGGCATGACAAACAATATCAGATGTTGGTCCGAGAAACGTGAACACACCAACCTGACCAACATTGAATTTCCGCTGACCAATGTCCTAACTGAGTGAAAGATACAAACATTTTATAAACATAAAAAGAAAACTTTAAATGTTAAACATATAAGGTTATATATATTTTTTTTCAAAGAAAACAAATATTTGAGAAAAATATTTCAAAATTTGAGAAAAAATTTCGAGTTTTATTTTAGAAAAAAACATCATATCTTATTTTTAAGAGAAAACAAAACACAAAATGCGTTTTCAATCTCCAAATTTTAAGGAGAAAAAGAAATTGCAAAATTTACCGGTATATTTTAGGTTCTTTTGTTCTGGTTTTAGTGTAACCTTCGTCAATACATGAATAAAGAACTGTTTTAAAGCCTCTAAATGCACAAAAATATAAACAGTTGTGTTAATTTTATTATATTTGCATGTATAATCATTCCTTATCATGGAAATTGTATTGAAACTGTTTATTCGAGTATATTTGGGTATATTGGGGTAAAAAGTCATTTTGTGATCGTAAGCGGCTGACATGAACAGTACACGTTACGAGGAAAAGTGATTTGAAATTAAATATATTCATAAAATAAAGTGTTATTGTCGTTAAAATAACATTTAAATGTCAAGTGTAACATTGTTATTCAACCAAATTATGTTTAAACTGCTTTTGAGGTATATTGGGGTATGTTGGGGTATATTGGGGTATATTGGGGTAAAAGTCACGCCGAAGGTACATATACTATATAAATACAGTTTATTTGGTATTTATTATCAATCCATTGAATTAAACTTGGAATTGATAGCAAATATCAAATACACTGTATTTATATAGTATACATGTATGTTTGTTCATAGTATACAGAAAAACACGAAAATAATTGTCCTGTCCCCTTGTACCTATGAAAATAATGTGTAAGTTTAAGTCCTAAACGGAAGTCTTATCTATAACTTAAAAGTCAGTCCGAGGACGGAAACAATATCCGCACGTCTTTATTTTCGTTTTTCTCCCCCCAAAAAAAACCAAACGAAATATTTATAAGCGAGGATGACAAATGTGACTATGCATAGTTCATTGATTTAATATGGAAGGAAGAGAAGCGACACACAAAATGAGGTCTTCTCATTTAATAGTATAGATGATATACAATGCTGCCAGGAGCAGTAAACTTTGTTTTCATAAACACTGAATACTTAACTGAACAGTTAGTCAATTTGTCTTTGGTGTAAATATAAGAACGGTATATCTACCAACATTGCTTCGCGATGTAGCGATTAACGCCCGGAATCAACTGTACGGCGGTTATACCCCGTGGTATAGAACCATTTAAACATGTAACAGTAAACTGTTTTCAATATTTCTTTGTATTCTCACAATTGCGTATTGGCTTATTTGTAACACCGACTTATAAGAAATTCAAGCATATTTAAGGTGACTCGACTGTTGCTCGAACTTTCTTTACAGTATGAAATTTATACACAATGGCATGATAAATATCAATTATCCAGTCATCCAAGCGTCAATTGTTTGTGCAAGATGAAAACTTTTCCACTCATTCAATCGTGAAATGAAGATCGTTTTGTGAATGCTCTTTGTTATCTCAAATGCATCCATTAGAGCTATTTTCCTAACGCTTGTAGTTTAAAGGTTTGTTGGCTTGCTTGCTTTGTTTGTATAAACGTTTGCTCAATCTTAATTACAATGCTTAGGCAACATTTACACAATCAAGGCCAACCACACCTTTTAAATACAAGCATTAGGAAATTAGCTCTAATGACGTTTAATTTATTAGTATGCGATGTAGATTTAGACCGAAACAGAAACTTTGCTTTTCCGGTGACGTGGATTGGCTTAACTGTCCAAGACATATGTATTTAATGTTGACGTGTCATAGGAAAGAATAAATTTTATCCTACATATAGATCAGGACAAATTATTCGAGAAAAGTTGAATTGACTATATTAGCAATAAATACCATGTTTAAGCAATTTATTGATATATTACTTCAGACTTTCACTCACTAAGTATGCATATATAATCAATCCTTCTGACTTCATAAATTTTGTTGGAGAGACGGTTGAATTAAGACGTAATATAATGAAAATTAATTAATTTCCTTCTGTGAAAATGCATCGCATATACAATAGAAATGAATCGTGAAAATGAAAAGTTATTCGACTGTAAACATGAATCGCATAACGACAACAGCATAATGGTATTTGATTCAATATCAACAAGTTGAATAACAAAACCTGTTTTAAGTTAAACAACCTTAATAATTATGTTAAAGGTACATTTTTCTGCAAATGAAACTTAACTGCTACTTTTAAATCTCTTGCACCCTCTGTACATGAACTATTCTTAATATTTATCTATTTGTGTATCAATTTTGCACCTGGATGGCTGTAGGAGCGATGCAAACCCGTCCGCATCTCATACCTATATCAAGAATTTATAAAAACAGTACACATTATATATTATTTCTTATTTTATTCAAAAATCTTGAATTTGTCGTCTGTTTATTTATCGTTCTACATCAGAAATTCATCACGGATACAGTAAAAATGACATTTTAGGATTCGCACATTACATACACTGTTTATTTATATCATAATTTGGCCATAACATTTATTATAGGTTTGTTTTTTGTTTGTTTGACAACTGCAAATGTTATTCTGTATGTCTTTTTTTTTCTAGAGACCCTGGAGGCACACGCTCAAATGTATGGTCCACTAATTTAAAACAAGTGAAATACGTGGTATATATTACGCTAATGTTCCGGCTAATTATATTTTTTGTTTGTATATATTGAGTTTTCTTGTATCCTTTATAAAAGACTTTATGCTACAGAAGATATTTTCTCGTCTTGTAGGCTGCCAGAAATTAGGGCAAGCATTTGATTTTTCCTTTACAATAACAAGAGTTCAAACAAAGGAAGTTTAAAAGACATATATATAACGCATCTAATTTTCAGTGACTAGGGTTACATCGGATGCGTGCAGTCGAATACGCTATTACATATCACTGGCTTGTTTGCAGATTACTAAATTGATTTTTGATATAACACACTTTAAGCACAATTTGATTTTATTTGCCAAATATTCACTCGACTGGTTCTGAACCGGAAAAATGGGCCGCTGCCAATGCAAAGTTGACAGTCGTATATAGGCAGCCTTTTTCAACTGATTTTCATAGTTTGTTCTTATGTGTGTTGTTACTCCACTGTCCCAGGTTAGGGGGGAGGTTTGAGCGCTCACAAACATGTTTAACCCCGCCACATTCTTTATGTGCCTGTCCCATGTCAGGAGCCTGTAGTTCAGTGGTTTTCGTTGGTTCATGTCTGTCATATTTGTTTTTCGTTAATTGTTTTGTTATGAATTATGCCGTTAGTTTTCTCAATTGAATTGTTTCATATTTTTCATGTTTAGGCCTTTTATAGCCGACTATACGGTACGGTTTTTCTCATTGTTGAAGGCCGTACGGTTGCCTATAGTTGCTTATATCCACTTTATTTGAACTTTGGTGGATAGTTGTCTCATTGGCAATCATACCTCATCTCCTTATTTTTATTTTAACCAATTTTATTGAAAAATAAATATTGATATCAAAAGTTATTCGTTGATTAAATGATTGAACGTTACACATTATTATATACATAACGCTCAGATAAGTGTGCTCTTTCCGCTTTCTCTTCATTTGCAATGCTAGTTTATACCCCACCAAGGCAAACAACTGGTACTATTGAAACTTTAACTACAGGGTCACTAACGGAATAGGCAAGTATACTATTAAATTCTTCATAAAGATGATATGAACAATTATTTATATCGACACAAAGAATAATATTCATTAACTGTACAATTCAACGTAAGACATTTTTCAATCCTTAAATTGAAAATCATTTAATGTCAAATGTGTTGTCTTCTAAAAAAATAAATAGAAAATACATTTTGTTTCAAATATCAAACAACGAAATTCCGTATGTTTCTTAGTGCAGTAAATAAATACACACAGATGTTGCATTCATTTAAATTATCAGGTCAGTGTGACTCGAATATCTGACATAGAAACTCAGTTTGTTGTTCTTGGCACGTTGACAAGGACAAATTTGAAAAAAATAAGGTGATTTTGTATTTTTTGTTTCAAAACCTAGCGAAGCAAGAAAAACAAGTAAAGATGTTGCAGCAGAAATGAAGTATAAATGAACACTATCCTTTGCTCAAAATTAATCATAAATTGTGTAAAGCTTTTGAACATCAATTCCAGACATCCAGCTACTGTGACATCATGAAACTGTTTGCAATCTTGTTGATATTAGTCGTACTGTCTTGTTTTACTCAACAGGCCTTAAGCTACCGTAGTAAGTAATAATTTCTTCATTATAATTACTTGTATTTATTATTGTTTGTATAATTTCTGGACAGTTTAAGGTAGTACCAAACACCTTGACTAAAATTAATTTGGCTCGTTTAATTTTTATAAAATTTTGACAAAATATTTATTTTGACCCTTTGACAAATATATATAAATTTCAAAAAACTTGAACCACACACTTTATCGGAAAATTTTCATTGGATATATAGCAGTTTGACAAACATTAATTTTGATCATTGAGAAGCTTAATATTTCCTTAACAATAGAAGATGATTAAAACGTTCAGCTGATTTTTACAGAGTTAGTGGTATGTACCACCTTAATAACAGAAGGCTATATGAACCATGCTCATTTTTTTTTTTTTCTTTTGCTAAAAATGTAAAGTATCGTCCTAATTATTTGTGACAGTATGCAATATCTTTTTCAAATACTATTTCACTAGAACGACTGAAATCGACACTACACACGTTTTACCATCACACATTGGTTAACCGATACGATGCGTCAATGTCTCTACTCACTGGCGACATGTTTTCGTGGTTGTAGATCTTTAAATACCAGTATAGTCGTCTTACCCGTAATTGACGATCGTGTCCAATTCCCAATACTGACTTTTTTACTGAATGTGAATTCGCATGGCGGATGGTGCATGCATAGCAGGACACGCTTACCCTGTCGACGTACACAGTCATTCTCCTTTTGGAGTTTATACAATTCCCTCATTTTTATTTGTTACATGTACATTGATTTGTCTTTTCTTTATCAATTTGATAGATATGACCATCGGTAAACAACTGTTGCCTTAATTTACTAAAAATCCCGTTTGTATACAATAACGATTATCTAAAGTTACAATAACGATTATCTATAGTTACAATAACGATTAGCTATAGTTACAATAACAATTAGCTATAGTTACAATAACAATTAGCTATAGTTTCGTTCCTTTTATGTGGTAAATTAGTTGAATAAATAAGGGGAAGATACTCATTTACTGATTTAATTTCACTATAGTAACACCTTTATTTTCATTATGTACAACGCAATTTGATTCTATGCAATTTCCAAAACTAAAGAATTCCAACAGTTTAAATGGAGCTTACGACCGTTAATAAAGTTCCTGATTTATCTCAAAGAGATCTTGATATTTACCGTATTTTCAAAGAATTTGATTTACTACTTATATTGATATATATACATGTACATATTATTTTTATTTTATACCTACAGAGCATGGTGGAATGTGTAACAAATGTCGTCGTTATACAGGTAAATGTTCTTGCTAGTACGAAAATCGTATTGTTTGATGATCATGTTGATAGTGATTTACATTTTATTATTATATTTCAACATCGTGATTATTGAGAAATACAAGTGATTTAATGATAAATATAGCTGATTTAATGAAATAGTAATTTCGTTTGATGGAACTGTTATAAGATTTCTTCATACTAACACAATTTTCATAAGGAGGAACAACTATAAGAAAAATACAATAACCGTATCCAAGGAAAACAAAACCACGTGACAATAGCAACAGGTTTATGGGGGAAAAAGTAGTATTACATTTTCACGGCTTTAGGTGTGTATATTTACAATATAAATTTTGAAACCCATTGAAATATTTTCTTGAGAACTATTCAAAAAGACTTTCAAAATTTCAAAAAATTGATGTAAAATGACGGTGGGCATGGATAACATAAATAAGCTCCGTTGGAAGATGGTCATGATACTATTTGACTTCAATTTCTAAAACAGAACAATAAAGTACTAATACCACACATAACTGTTTTGTCCAGGTTTTTATTATAAAAAGTGGTAAATTTAGAAAATGTTAGTATTTTCGCCTATGGCAGAATAAATACTACCGTTTTCCCTAAATAGGAAATGTTTTCAACAATTAAAGAGGTAAAATAACGGGCAGATTGGAGGAGGAAAAGTTTAATTTCTCGTTTCATTTGGGTATGCATTTTGAATAAGTATCAAATAAACGATGGATTTGATTAAATCAAAAGACGTTTGAGATACTAAATAGTACATTATTATTGGTATATAAGTATTGATAAAGAAATGAAGTGTTTTATTCATTTTGGTGTACTGTTCAACT
Organism: Mytilus coruscus; assembly: GCA_017311375.1. Lineage (NCBI taxonomy): Eukaryota > Metazoa > Mollusca > Bivalvia > Mytilida > Mytilidae > Mytilus > Mytilus coruscus. The sequence continues at coordinate 6,396 of JAASAO010000528.1, read as the reverse complement.
TTTACTCTTGTAGGACATAATTATCGCAAATGTTACAGACATTGTATTGGGAGTAAGTCAATTATCCATATTACTTTATAGTTATGTTCAGATACTTCTAAATGTATTCATGAGGGACTGGATTGGGTCCTTAATTTCTGTATTCTTTAATTTATTAGGTCATTTTCTCTTTTATTTATATAATTTTTGCCCATAAGTCTCTATTCTTTATATTTAAGCACCCCATTATTCTCTATTCTTTATTTTTTTGGCCATTCATTTTGCATATTTTGTCCATTATTCTCTATTTTGTAAACCCCATCCAGAACCTCATTCATATAACCAGTAAATAACTAGCAATACAATCAAATATATGCTTTTGATATTTGACAGTCGAATCGGATTGGTAGTTCACCAGGTTAGTTTGTTTTATTTTACAATGAAATAAAAGAATAAAAACGAGAGAAACAAAGGACTACTAACATTTACTGAGATGCCAGCTCCAGGCTTCATTTAAACTGATTGAAAGATTATGTCTTCATCATATTTATATACTATTACCAATGAATAACTAGCATTATACAATCAAATATATATGCGATAGAAAAATCGAAAACCTACTCTATGCTTTTGATATTTGACAGTCAAATCGGATTAGTAGTTCACCAGGTTAGTTTGTTTTATTTTATAATGAAACAAAAGAATAAAAACGAGAGAAACAAAGGACTATCTACTAGCATTTACTGACATGCCAGCTCCAGACTTCAATCAAACTGATTGAAAGATTATGTCTTTATCATATTTGTATATCAGAAATATAACAGTTTAATAAAAATAACGTCCATTTTTTTAATCATACATTTCAGGAACAATATCGATCAGTATATATATATATAAAATAACCAATACATGATTTTTGTATGCGTACATAGTTTACAATTTCACTTCTATATTAAAGCTGCCAGATGTGTGAAGAGATGCATGCGTTATGGCGGTAAGTGTTTTTATTTGTAACGTTTAAGTTCAAAATCATTTACGTACATTTCTGGAACTTGATCTATAATACCACAAAGACATGATACTTTCATTATTTTCATAACGAGAACAAAAAATAAATGCACGAATGTAAAAGTTAAATTACACGAGATTTAGATATAAAGATTGAAAACAAAAACATAATAAAGTATCTAAACGTTTCAACTTATAACAAATCTATATCTTAACATCTATTTAAGTCTTACAAAATTCAGTTAGGCAGTTAATGAAGTAAATCTAGTTTTTTCTAATGTTATTTATTTACAGAAAGCAAATCTAAATTAAAAGCAAAATGTTTCTTCGAAGTGAAGAAATGGAAAATGCTGAAAATTTAATCATTATCTTCTTTATGCATTTTTAATCGCAGGAAATCGTGGACAGTGTATGAAACAATGCAGGTAAGAGTAATTGGGAATGCACTATCAATGGGTTGCAAGTTTCGATATATTTTATTTCCTTAAAGGCATTGGCACAATACATTGCCTTATTTTTATATATGTAAGAATATTAAGGGTAAAAGCAAAAATGTTCGACATGCTATTTTTTGTTAATTTGAATTTTTCATTAGTTTTTTAGTAGTCGAATTCAAGCATTTTGTAATAGTCGTTTTAATATAATTTTATGTTGATTTTGTCAAAAGTTATTACTATAATATTGAAAAAAAACATCATTTAGGAATAACCACTTTTAATCTTTATTGCAGATATGATCATGATGATGTATAAAACACTTTTTCGAGATCATTCTGTAAAATTCGAATGTTCCTCATAAAATAAAATTAACTGATATATCATAGAATCGTCTTTTATATTATATAGATATTTTTTTATTTTGAATTTCAGAGGTGGTAAACCTGGTTGGCATTAGAGAGAGAGAATCCAGGAAATCTTCAAGTGAAATAAAATAAACTATCATCCTGTATTTCTTATATACCTCTGGCCAAAAAAAAAAAAAAAAAAGTATTTTAACCTTATAAAATATGTTAAGGTCTGGAACCTGTTAGTTGGTATTGCTTTATTGTTTTGTCTTTATAATAGGCGTTTAGAAGATGTTCAATGTTTTCTGTTGAATTAACATGTGATCTTCGTTTAGGAAGAGGCCTCGATGGCTGGGTGGTATAAGTAGTCGAACTACTGTATCACCAGCCTGTCAACACTGATGTTATGAGTTTGAATCCCGGATTTGGCAGGTGTACTCGACTCCGATCTTTATTGACATGGATTGCCAGTTTTCTCACCGGGCACTCCGGCTACCTCCACCAATAAAAACTGACCGCCACGAAATATCACAATAGTATTGAAAGAAGTGTTTAACACCAATCAATCAATCAATTGTTTAGGAAAACCACTCTTGAAATCAATATCGTGTGTATGTAAAAGCCAGGGCCCGTATGCATAAAGCTACTTAAGTTAAGATTTGTTCCGAACGTAATGATTTTTCTACATGTCCTACGATAAATAAATATTACGATTGGATATCTTAACTTAAGTGTTTTAATGCATACCAGCCCAGGGGCCTGGTTTTCGAAAGTATCTTATGACTAAGACATGTCTTATGATGGTCTTAGGACATATCATAGTCATAAGACATGTTTTCGAAAGTGTCCCAAGTTACGATATGTCATAATTTTTATCGTAAACTTAAGACACCTCGCTACCTGACTTATGATGATCTTATGATTATCAACTCAAATTTTAATTACTTTTCATACATAATTTCATGTTCATTACAATAAAAATAATACTTGTGTTGCTCAGTCTGCTAAATAGTAAAGATTTATTTACTTCTCTATTTCGTTAATTAAAATTTGAATTTCCTACGACGTAAAATTTGGACTCCGTTTCTTACACATGATTTTGTATAATAAATATATATTTATGTATATGATTTGTTTCCTTATATAGTACTTTATTAATGTATTTGCACGGGCATTTCGTTAAGCGGGTACTCGATGTACCGAATCTTAAAAGTATTCACAATTAGATAAAATTTCATGAATGATTATACACGAACGCGAAGTTCAAGATTTTCATATACAAACTAAATTTAAACAAATTATCAACTCAGATTTTAATTCCTTTTCATATCTAATTCCATGTTTATTATAATGAAAAAACTAAATAGGCGTAAATAATAAGAATGGTAAATTTATTATGTTCATACTTATTATTTTTATATTTATCTTTATCATTTTTTTTATCATTATTTAAAATCAAAACAAAATAATATGTTCACTTATGACAGTCATAAGAGCATCATAGGTATGACTTTATTAGGACAGCTTTGATCTACATTCTATGACATATCATATGATAGTAATAAGATAGTCATAAAATTTGTTCGAAAACCAGGCCCCAGTTTAATCAATGGTTTCCACAAAGCATTCAGTTCAATTAATTTGTTTGTACTTCTCGTTCTTTAACAAGCGGATTGCGTCAGAAAATAGGTACACATATGATACAGAATTAAATAATATGTATTTTATACAGGCATATTTATGAAAGTGTTGATACAAACGAAGTAGGTTTTTTAGATAATATCTATAAACCTAGATATACGTCCTTAATTAACATCCTATGTTTTTGTGTTTGTCATTTTGATTTGTTACATAATACCCCTTAATTTTAGAAGTAAGTGTTTTCAAAAGCCGATATTGGTTGATGCTATAATAAGGATATGTGGTATGATTCCCAATGAAACACAATCTACCAGTGACAAAAGGGCGGATATTAACCACTATAAGTTACCGTACGGTCTTCAACTATCAGCTATTGCATGCAGTTTAGTAGGTTAAAAGGACCCCGCATTTCAAAATGTGAAATAATTTAAAACGGAAAACCAATGGCCGATCAGCTAAATACAATAAACGATAACTATGCAGACAGCAATGAAGATAGACAAACGTTGAATGAAAGGCATCTGACGTGGGACAGGCACACATAGAACGTGGCAGTGTTTAACATGTTGTTTATTGCGATCACTTGCTGACCGTCGTCGTCGTCAAACATCATCGTAATTTTTTCAAAGATCTTCTACTATTAAACTACAGACAAGCAATTTCAACCGAACATTGGGTTTATGATCCTTAGAGTATCAAGTATAAAGTGTATCTTTTTCCGATCAGTTACCAAACATAGCCGCTACGTCTAGAAATAGAACATAAGGGAAAAAATGCATCAATTGTGTTATATCGGGCAAACTTCATGAATGAAGAACGGGGACAAATGTGCTCACAATGTATAGATACATTTACGACCTGGTTCCATCCAAATTTATCAGATGGCTCCTAATGGAGTTATTGTCCGTAAATGATGATTTTTTATGTAGGTATATTTGACTTTTTACTTTTAAATTGTTAAAGGCAAACATGATACGTTTTCAGTGTTTTTGTTTATTATCTTAAATTTTAAGACTTAAAGTTTAATAGATAGTTAGAAATCGGAAACAGCAAAAATAATCAGAAATACAAATTCTTATGATAGAAGATGTCGCTGCCGTCGGAACTTTCGCTGCTGGATAACTCAGCATAAACAAAATCGGTCAATAATAAAGTCGGACTATAACAAACTCGGCCCACCATTTTTATAATTATGCAATTACAATTGAAACAATTGGGTCCCACAATATGGAGTTATTACCTTAAACGACGATTTTTGACTAAGGTTTTCCATGTTTTCCAGCAGTACAAAGGAACCTGATGTTCAGTGGTTGTCGTTTGTTGATGTGGTTCATAAGTGTTTCTCGTTTATTGCTTTTTTATGTAGATTAGACCGTTGGAAACAATCGGCATTCCCATGGGAACCAACTGTGCCCCTCTTCCTGCCGACTTGTTCCTTTATTCATATGAGGCTGGGTAGTATCCTTTAACTTTCCTTTCCGCTATATAGATGATGTTCTCTCACTAAATAATTCAAAATTTGGTGACTTTGTTGAACGCATCTATCCCATGGAACATGAGATAAAGGATACAACAGATACAGTTAAGTCTACCATATATATTGACTTACATCTAGAAATTGACAATGAGGGTCGGCTGAAAACAAAACTTTACGACAAAAGAGATGATTTAAGTTTCCCAATTGTGAACGTTACATTTCTATGTAGCAAAATTCCAGCAGCGCCTGCAAACGGAGTATATATCTCCCAGCTGGTACGATATCCCAGGGTTTGTATCTCCTATCATGATTTCCTTGATAGAGAGTTGCTGCTCACAAGGAAGCTATTAAACCAAGAGTTCCAAGTGGTGAAGTTGTAATCATTCCTTCGTAAATTTTACGGACGCCATCACGGGTTGGTTGACCGTTATAGAATATCCGTTTCACAGATGATATTGGATATGTTCCAAATGTCGTAACAACAATCCCGTTCCCTTTTCCCGAATGTGACTTACCGAATTAGACTTATTACTGGGTTTGTACTTATATGAGCAACACGATAGGTGCCACATGTGGAGCAGGATCTGCTTACCATTCCGGAGCACCTGATATCACCCACCGTTTTTGGTGGGGTTCGTGTTTCTCAGTCTTTAGTTTTCTATGTTGTGTTTTGTGTACTATGGTTTGTCTGTTGGTCTTTTTCTTTTTAAGCTATGGCGTTGTCAGTTTATTCTCGACTTATGAGTTTGAATATCCCTTTGGTATCTTTCGCCTATAAGTTTGGTAATTAGCTTTCTATTTTGTAACAAAGCACAGTTGGCTCAGGAATATGACAGTTGTTTTCCATTCGTTTGGTATGTTTCAGCTTTCGATTTTGCCATTTGATAAGGGACTTTCCGTTTTGAATTTTCCTTGGAGTTCGATATTTTTGTCATTTTACTTTGTTTATAAGAATGGTTTGAATATTTATGTCAAAGATGCAATGATTCGATATGATGTCATATAAAAATACTGTCGGTATTTCTATATCTACTACTAGTATGACCATGTTTTGGTAAATCAACTAGTCGCTAGAATTCAAAGGTACTGATAAACTTCCTAAAGGAGTTACAGGAGTGGCGTTTGCCTCTCAGAGACAACGATAATAATAAACTTAACGTTTTTACATAAGTAATTCATATATATAATATATATATATATATGTTATATATAATTCGTCTCAAATTTAGCCCAACAATGTTGGATCATCAAATTTGCGTTAGCAAATTTTTGTTCTTCCCTCAGCGGGATTCGAACCCTTGCGTCTTTGACATCGTGGCAACACCGTCTGCACCGTGTCCAGCGACCTAGACCACTCGACCACCTAGGCTACATAAAAATATAGCTTTTGGTGGTCGATGTAATGCCTTTTCTCGTCGGCTTTATCTAGGGTTATAACACAGTACATGATGTATAGGGGCAAGTAGATGGTATACTTTTCCGATCAGCTATTTTGTCTGTCGTAAAG
>JAASAO010001147.1:0-24608 GCA_017311375.1 Mytilus coruscus | reverse complement strand
AAAGGAAACTTTCTTAGCTATGCGTCAATATTTTTCTTACAAACTTATAGCTTTTGCTTTAAAATTAACACATACATGGTTCTGATCTTATTAAAACAATGTCACTGAAGTCTCGAGAATTATTCGTATATTTGGGCTTTTGAACTCCGCTGCATTTGTTTGCACCTGCCCTAACCTGCTGTTTAGTGGTTGTTGTTTGATTATGTATTTCAAAAGTCGAATATACAGACCGTTAGTTTTTCCGTTTGAATGGTTCTACACTAGTCATTTTGGGGCACCTTATAGCTTGCTGTTCGGTGTTATCCAAGACTTCGTGTTGAAGGCAGATGAGTAAAATTGTATAGTTTTACACGTATGAATTTAGTAATGACTAGCAGAGCACTATCAGACTTAAGACAAACAGTGTTGCTGTATATTTGGTATCCGGTATACGTGTACGGGCGCATTTAAAACTGTTTAAGCTAAACGAAATTTTAATTTTCCAGGTGAATTAGACCAAAAAAAAAAAATATGTTTTAATGTGAATTTTAAAAGTTCGGGACGGAATTGGTTCAATTAAATTTGCTTAACGTACTGTGGCAAATATTATTGCATATTCTCGACGAAATTACTTTTTGATCAGACGATACCTTCATATAGATTAATGTTTGCGTACAATATCCATTGGCATTCATCATGCCAGCTCAGTTTGGTACCTTTATTGGCTATTAAATAACTACCAGCTTTCTCGTTTTATTTCAAGCAAAATATTTTTTTATCACAGTCACTTTTTTTTATCTCAAGAGCTGCTGCGTGTTTACAAAAAAAAGGACTAATTTACTTTTCGCTGCATTTTAAAAATCTGGCATCATTAACTATAAAAACTTAGTTTACACATGTATTTGTCATTATTTTTTTAATTGTGAATATTTGTAAGAGGTACATTTTACTTTCCTGACTAAAATCGATAACTCTCGGAACGGTAAAACGATAGATACACGCGGATGCTGTACCGCTTGAGTGATTTACCTTACAAAAGGCGGATACTTTAAAGTTTAAAAGGACTTAACATCAGTTTGATTCCGTTTAACGGGGCGTGGCTAATTAGTTTGACGCAGTTTAACCACATCTCAAATTAACTTGAATGACCGCAAGGAATCTTTTGACTGGTATTAAAATGATTTGATATGGATTGAAATGCATTAAAATAATTTTTAATTTTGTCAATCTTTATTCAATTTTCATTTATCTTTTAAATGCCGTTAATGCGTTTTTGTCCGTTCAAGCTAAATTCGAGTTACTAGTGTATATAATCAACCGTTTTTTTCCCACAAAAGGCGGGCCCCAATATTACCTTTCATATTAGAAAAAATTTTGAACGTCACAAAAAAAAGCAATGCGTGCATGATTGATGTATATAGGTAAAGTTTTACAAAATCTCAAATAGTGATAAGGGGACATTGATACTAAAAGTGACCAAATGCTGGCAGATTTTGAAAATAAATATTCTGGCACCTATTAAGATGGAAATAAATAAACTTGACTTATCCCACTTGAAAATATATATTACATGAATTCTGACCCAAAATAATGAAAACGTCCAATCTTTTTTCACTCGCTCTGGCGCCAAATGTACAAATCATGTACATGTATCAAATAAATAAATATTGTCTGCAGCAGTTGACCGTAAAAAAAAAAAGGAATTAAAATCAAAAGTCAGATTTTCTTTGCCTATGTTTCTTCATAGCATTTTTCTTGTTACTGCTCTAAACATGATAGTTTACATATTTGTATTGTTTATTGTATATTTCTGTTATTTTGTAGTTTGGATTTTATACTTGTAAATATCTTATATCATAAGACCAAAGACCCTCCCCTTTTATGCTATTTAATTTTCATGTATTTGTTTTGAATATTTGTACATAGCATTTTGAAAATATCAAAATTGTTTTTATGAATGAATTACAACGATTATAAATTACATCCTTGAACAATCAGGTCTTTTTTCTGTGATATAACAACATCATGACATAAGCATTGTGACATAAAATTGTATTGGGAAGTGTACTAATTCTAGAGTTGTTCATATCCTGGCCTGGTTGGTACACAGGGGTCTCAACCTAAAAATTGGGTACAGAGTTGAGACGTCCGGTTGGAGTTTGAAAACACCTCCCGTTCATTTATTGATTAATGTAAAGTCTCTACCATTCACACACATGACATATATCATGTATATATTAAATAAGAAAATCAAAACCCATATATATATATACATGTATATTTCAAGCTACCTGTTTCGAATAGGTAATCAAATAAGATTATTTTTATTTTTTAATTAATTTTAATGAATTATTTCTACTCTGCTAAATGACATTGATGCAACCCCTTTCCCCTTTTCCGTGGGCTGGTAAAACCAAAAAAAAAAATGATTTTGCCCAACATGCCCAAGGCAGGAGGAAAATTAATTCTCTGCAACTCAAAATGCAGGCACTAAATTGTGTAAAAGTAAAAATGAAACGTTGCTACAGTAAAAAATAAGCATGCGTAGCAACAGATCAAAATGTCGGAAAGTCTAAAAAGACAACTCGGACCGCCAATAAGACAACTCGAACCGTCAAAAATCTTCAAGAATGACAAACAAAAAAAGTGCGGAAAACTGATTATTTTAGTGAATTCTAAGTCAAAGGACCATAACTCTGCGCAAATTCATCAGACCGTAACAAAATTCCAACTTGATCTGTTACTTGTCATTATAAAACAATACACCAAATATCAAATTAATATCTTCAAGCATGAAAAAAAAAGTGTGGAAAACTGATTTGCTGGACTGACGGATGGACAGATATAGAGATGGACGGAGTGCAAACCTAAAGTCCTCTTCGACTTCGTCGGTAGGGGCTAAAAATACTTGGGAACAGGCCACATACTACATTTAATTCCTCTATTAGTTCTTTATAACGTTTTGTCGCATTGAAAAAATTCACCTGCTTTTTGTCAAATCTTTGTGTGTGTCATGTACAGTACAAATCCAAAATATATCCAACTTTAAAAAATTGCATGTGTGCATCTTAAAATTTAGCCAATACACATCCATACCCCTATAGACAAGTCAAGAAATGTTCCGAAAACTGTAAATATTACCTTTTGCACCTGGCCTTATCACTCTTTCCATATCAAAATCAGTTAAAATAAAAATCCAAAAATTATTTCAGCTTCTTCTTTCATTTCCACCCAATAAAAACTAAGAAATGTATGAGCAAGGAAAAGAAAAAATTAAGAAAAATACACTTTAATTAAAGGAACTATATTCGTGGACAACGAAAAGCGAGATCATTACTTGTGGTCTGGGCCAACAACACTCAACTGTTGATATAGACGTCTCTTCATATACGGACCGAGTTGACCTTATTTTATATATATACTCAAAATTGGCATCAAAACTGTATCAGAGACTTCTCATCAAACACATTACTTTTCCTTAAATCATTTATTTCTTCCAAAGTCTAATTCTATACTCAGTCTGAGTTGTCATTATAGATGGTCCGAGTTGTCTTTTTTACAACCGGTCCGAGTTGTCTCCGGGCCCACTTGTCTTGCACCCAACTAAAATTGCCCCAAGTTTGAACACCATATTCAACTTCATCACCACCATACCATACTAACCAAATGAAATGTGAACTACTTTGTATTAAGTCGTCACTCTTTACCTAAAGAATCCTGTTCCTAAGAAGATTTTGAAGTTGTCGTCAGCAAAAGATTAAACCCGTTCTCATTGCGAGCTTCCGTTGTCGTTGACTTCTGCAACAACAAAGCATGTGTGTGAGTTGCCGTTTTTATTTCATTGATAATTTGTTGATTCATATGCCATGGATTTTGTTTGTCAAGTTAAATCAACAAAACAACAAAAAGAATTGTTGACAATTTTCTGCCAACGTCTTTCTCGTCATCATAAATCTACATCTCAGAAGCTTTAAAAAACCGACTGCGGACACAAGATTTACGGAAAGCGTAACTATGAAGTCTTTTCACATGCTTTTATATATTCTCGAAAACTATCAAGTTAATTATATGTAGAAGTACTGAAAGATGACAAAAAGTTTAAGTACTGAAACATGACTGAAATTTTCAGTACTGTAAAATGACTGAAATTTACAGTACTGAAAAATGACTGAAACTTTCAATACTGAAAAACGACTGAAATTTTCTGTACTGAAAAACGACGGAAATTTTCAGTATTGAAAAACGACTGAAAATTTCAGTACTGAAAAAATTAGTGAAATTTTCAGTACTGAAAACAACTTTTTCTCAACATTACTGAAAACATTCATACAAGAAATTGTACTGAATACATATGAGTAAGAAATGTACTGATTGATGACTTTTTATACCAGTACTGTATTTGTAGTGGCATTTAAATTACATGTAAACGCTGTATAAATTCCTGGTAGTGTAGGAATATAGGAATACTGAAAAATTGGAAAATAATTCAAATTCATAGAGAACAAAAAATAACGAATTTTGTATGACAGTTCATCAATTGACCGGATTGAATTGTTTTTTTTTTTTTTTTGGCATAAATTTATCCAGTTTACGAGGTGAGACAATGTTTATTTCGAGTACGATTACATTCGTTTAAGTAAATTTAGGCTTGTAAGTCGAGTTATTTTCAATTAATTCACATTATAAGCGCAACGACACATAATTTGCTCCTACTTCAATTAAAACTATATTTTACATTGTCAAGGGTGATTTCGTGACTTCAGAAAAATGTCTGGTGTAAAAAAGAAAAAGAAAATCTTTTCCGGGTTTTGCATGGAACAAAATGGAGAAGGAAGAATGTATCTGTGCCCTAATGAACTGACTCGATTTATTCTATTTTGATCATTAAGGTGGTACCAAACACCTTGACTAAAATTAATTTGGCTGGTTTAATTTTCCTAAAATTTTGACAAAATATTTACTTTGACCCTTTAACAAAAATATATACATTTCAAAATACTTGAACAACACACTTTATCGGAAATATATCATTGGATATATAGCAGTTTTACAAACACTAATTTTGATCATTGAGAAGCTTAATATTTCCTTAACAATAGAACGTGATTAACACGTTCAGCTTATTTTTACATAGTTATCTCCCTGTAGTGTTATGTACCACCTTAAGTGAAGGACAACACCATGTATTCATTTAAGACCTGAATAATAAAGGGTTGTTTACCGTCATTTTCTATCATATCTGCCTTTAGGGTGTTAACGACTTAGACAGGAATTTAATCCTTTTAGCCGAATGATAGCACATAATTCAAAGGTTGTTATTTATTGCTATATACATATATTATACTTGTAAACAGATTTTTCGTTTCCTGTTTTTCTTTTTACATAATTGAGGAAGTAGTTTGTCGTTTGAATTGTTTTACATTCGTCATGTCGGGGCCGTTCATAGCTTATTATGTGATATGTGTTTTTCTCTTTGTTGAAGGCCGTATGGTGATCTAAAAAGTTCCAACTTTTGAATTAGTCTCAATATTGGCGTTTTTTTTTTTTTTTTTTTTTTTTGTAGCAGTTCATTTGCTTAATCGATTTATGACTACTGACCAGCACAGTATACTACTGTCGCCTCTATTTATCAGGATATGTTTGTCATCTTTGCTCCAGTAATATATCTTGTCATACAAAGAAATGAGGAAATCTCTCCATCAAACAAATTCATATCACCTAAGTTAAATTATAAAATCAATTACATACATTTAAATGTTCATATTATTTACTTCTCACAAATGGTACCAACTCAAATTTAAAAGAAATGTATTCACCTCTCTAAAACTTTTGCATATATCTTGTTAACAACCCTACACAAGGACAAAAAAGAAACAACTTTATACAATAAGTAGCTTCATACAATATCTATTCTAGTTGTTGGGCAAAATATAAAACAGTCAATTAAAAACGCAGCAAAGTACAATGTTTATGTTGTCCTGAAAAAATGAATTACTAATCGTAGACGTTTAACACCGGAGTGATAAGGGCATTCTTCTTTAGAAAGGTTTTGTCTGAATTATGATAAAAGTGTGTCATCCTGGTCCAGTTAACCATTGTATCATACAATGATACAGGGCAGCATCTACATTGATAACATTTAGATGAGCTTTAATTGTCTGATCTATGCAAAGGCAAATAAAAAGATAAGAAGACGTCGTATGATTGCCAATGAGACAACTCTTAGGCAGAGATAAATAATGTATCAGATAATAACTATTTTCACTGTACAGCCTTTAGCAATGAGCAAAACCATACCGCATGGTAAATTATAAAAGCCCCAAAATGGCCAATGTAAAACAATTCAAACGAGAAAACTAACGACCTCATTTGCGTATAAAACAATAAACGGAAAACAAATATGATAAACAGCAACAAAAGAAAACCACTGAATATACAGGCTCTGACTTATGAATATGGAGTAGTTAAACATGTTCAAACATGTTTGCTGTGCCAAAGCTGGTGTAGCAGAATATTACAAGAGCAAACTATAGCAATCAGTTATTAAAGGCTTAACACATATGATCGATACAAAGCACTCACAAAATATATGAAAATAAACACAAAAGACACACAGTACAGATATGAGAGTACCTTGCAGTTACTGAATGCTAGTTCAAAGGCAACAACAACTAATAAAAAAATCATGTATCTAACACTTAAAAATAAATCAGTACACATCCAACATCTAATGGATATACGTAAAGACGCCATTAACAGTCAGAGAAAACCATGACATTGTGGAATTGGACACTTTTGAAGTAATGCCAACTTATTTTAAAACGATATTTAATTATCTTTGGAAAAATTGCAAAAAGTTCTCAAAATGATTAAATACTGACTTTATCTTCTACAAAATTCTTAAAAAAATATAAAGAGTGGATGATATAATGCAATAGCAAAGCAGCAACATATGGGGAATTATAATTTGATTGGTCTGTAACATAAAAAACATAACGTATTTCTGCATTGCATCTATGACTATCCTCAATGTAAACAAAAAACTTGACAATAATGGGTCAACGGAAGTGAAGTATATCTGTTTAAACACTGGTTAGTTTGTTGTATTCGTACTGAAAGATTTCATTATACAATAAAGAGTTATTATTCATCAAGGCTCAGATAATTAACACAAGACAAAAACATCTTTGAGGTCTGCTCTAAAGTCTGTAAAATCAATATTGTTTTCACACTGTTTGACTGTGTCATTATTGATACGTTAGCAAAAACAAATATCAGATGAACTTTATTTTACAATAAGTAGGTCAATACCAGTGATGACAGATTTAAAAAAAAAGATTTATGGCGTGTTAGATTTATAACCTCATTTAATCAGGTCCATAGCTAGCGGCGATGGAGTAATTCAACCCTATAAATTCTTTGACTCTTATGTCACTTTTTGCTCAATGGTTTCCTTTGTATTGTTGTTAACAAAGTAATATTGGTATAAATATGGTTTGCCTTTCATATGCAGGATAAACTACAGACAACTTCGCAAATGTGTGTACCATGTTAGAGCTGCAATGGAACAATCATAAAGTGGTGTGGTATGCCAATGAGACAACTATCCATGAAAATTCAAATGAATTTAAGGAATTACAGGCAACCATACGGCCTTTATCAATTATTTAGTTTAGGGATAAACAAGAAGACAGTCTGCATAAATTCTGTCATATTCATCAATTGAAACATATTTACCTTAAGAAGACCAATGGAACTGTAATATATCTGTTTGAAAACTGGATACAATATTGTATAAATACTGGCAGATGTTTTTAAATACAATGAATACCATGATAATCTAGTACTTCTATGATTTATGTTTAAAATAGCATGTTCTAGGTCTGCTGCAAATTCTAAAAAATCTGGTATTTAGACAGTTTTACTGCTTAACCAAATGACGAATTTCAATACACAAACAATTCTTAAAGTACACTATTGTGCATGTTCTGAAAGATGCAGGGTAACCCCTTCATTGACAATAATCATATGACCATAAGCTATGGTATCTATGTAATGACATCAATTTAAATGATTTTTTTTTCTTGAAACTGGTATATTTTTAAAGATTATAGCAAATAAATTAAAACGATATTTAAAGATCTTAGGAAAATTGCAAACAAATAATAAAAATGAAAAATAGTGATACGGGTGATATAATACGACTGTAAACTAGCAAGATATGGAGACTATTGCAATTTAGTTGGTCTGTAGGGGCCTACAAAATAATAAAACGTATTCCTGCATAACATTTGGCAAGTGAAATGTTTCAAAACGATTCATTAAATCATTGCAAGAGCAAACCAGCAACACACGAAGGCAAATTATGTTTAGTAAAATCAAGTTACTTACAGTTGTGTAAGAGCCGTTAAATCTTTAAAAAGATTTATGTCCAGCGTTGTAATTCGGTTGGAGGACAGGGACCCGCAAAATGATATATTTAAAACGTATTTCTGCATAAAGTCTGTCATATTTATCAATCGAAACATATTTACCTTGGAAAAAGAAGACCAATGGAAGTATAATACATCTGTTTGAAACACGGATAAAATATTGCTTACATACTAATAGATGCTTTTAGTACAACGAATAGCATGATTCACGTCCGACCTTAATGATTTCTATTAAAAATAGCATGCTTAACCAAATGACGAATTTGAATACAAAAACAATTCTTAAAGTACAATATTGTGCATGTTCTGAAAGATACAAGGTAACCTCTCCATTGACAATAATCATATTACTTTAAGCTATCTTCTCTATTCAATAACATCAATTTAAACAACCTGTTTTATTTCTTGAAACTGTTATATTTTAAAAGTTAAAGCAAATAAATTAAAACGATATTTGAACACATTTAGGAAAATTTTGAATAATTTCAAAGTTTTATGTCAACTTCAGAACTTGATTACAATCAGAACTGTATCGTAATATGTTTAATATTCACATAGAATCTAGTTCATTACCCTATGATATGTCATATTACAAGAAAGACAGAATTCAGCTAACCTTAAACTGTCTTATCAATCGAGTAACATAAATATTTACTGTCTTATTGAATATTTCTTGAAAACAGTAACACATTAAATCAACCAAAATATATGCATTTTTAGATATAGTGGAGACAGTATTCAAATAGAAAATTATAAATAACTATAGATATTCCGTAGCTTCATTGATTTTGATTTTGATCTTTTGGATACAACTCAAGAAATTTAATTTGAAGTAGTCCAAAGTGTAACGATTTTTTCTGAGCATATGTAATAGTAATAAAATGCACAAATGAATAGCACCAATACCGATAAAGCTATTTCTCGTAATTAAGGTTATGTCTCAATTTTGATAACAAATTCGTCATATCTGCCCTCTAAACTAGCTTGTCTAAAAATAATACAGAGCAACCTCTCCATTGACAAAATTCAAATCTCCTTAAGTTATATCAGCACTCCAATAACAAATATTTAAAGGTCTTTATTTGTTTTTCTTTAAAATTGTTGACTTTACATGTAATACCAAATTTAATTGACATAAATTAAGAGAGTTTTGGAAGAAATTGCAAATGTTTTGCAAAGATTAATAAGATCATTGCAAAAGCAAACCAGCAATACAAGAAGACTATTATCATTTTGAAGAATCAAGTTACTTACAATGTTGTTAGAGAGCCGTCGAAACCGCTATTGTTTTGAAAAAAAGTACTGTTAATCAAGGATGTTCAAATGTGTAGCTTCATATCGATAATGCTATTCCTCTGAAGCAAGGTTTGGTAAGAATTATGTCGATCTGCTCTCCTTAAATATCTTATCCTAATTATCATTAACCGATACATGATAACTTCACCATTGACAAAATTTGTTTTACCTTTAGTTACTTGAACAACTAAATAAAAAAATCTAAAAGTCCTGATTTTTTATTTCTTTTGATTTCTTGAAAATGGTACACTTTACAAGTAATACCAAATTAAATTCCCCCAAATCTTAGTTGATTCATTAAATCATTGCAAGAGTAAATCAGCAACACAAGAGGGCAAATTATGTTTTGTGGAATCAAGTTACTAAAAATTTTGTAAGAGCCGTCAAACCTTTAAAGATATTTTATGTCCAGCGTTGTTATTCGATTGTTGTGCAGGTACCACAAGCAGAATTGTATCGTAATATATAAATATTAGTTAATATAAGTTTTATAACATGAAATCCAGTTGATTACTTAAAGATAGGACAGAAAACAAGAAAGACCGAATATACAGATGACATTAAGCAGTCTATCAATTTATTAACATAAATATAAATAGTAAAATAACAAAACAAAAAATCGAACGCGTAGGAAAATTCAAAACGGAACGTATCTTATCGAATGGCAAAATCAAAAGCTCATACACATCAAACATCGATCTAATCGTTCCTAATTTTGATTTCTTGAAAATTGTATACTTTACATGTAATACAAAACTAAATTGACACACATTTTTAAATCTTAGTAAGAAAATTTCGAAATGTTTTTCAGAGGAAAACTCAATTATTGCGAGAGCAAACCAGAAACACATGAAGGAAACTTATTTTTGCAGAATCAAGTTCATTATAATGTTGTGAGAGGCGTCAAACCTAGTAGGGATTTACTTCTAGTGATGTGATTCGATTGGTAAAATATCTTGTCCTAAGCAGATACAGGGTAACATCATCCCTGAGAACATTTCATTTCATGTTTAGCTATCTTATCAAGTCAATATCATAAACTGAACGTCCTTATCATTGATAAAAATCATGATAAACATATATATTTTACAATTGCGATAGCAAAACAGCAATACAGGAAGGCAATGTTTTTTTCAGAACACATTATTTGTAATGTTGTAGGAACTGTCAAACCACATAAGTGATTTACTAGTGATTTAATAGTGATGTAATTCGATTATTGTCCAGGTTACAGAAAATAACATTTTTGAAACGGATTTCTGCATAAACTTGGTCTTATTCATCAATGCAAACATATTTATTTTGGCAAAAGGTTTGAAGTGTAGTATATCTGTTTGAAAACTGGTTGTAATATTGCATCTCCCAATTGATATGATATTCCCGGGCTTGTATTTCCTATCATGATTTCCTTGATAGAGGATTGCTGCTCACAAGGAAGTTATTAAACCAAGAGTTCCAAATGGTGAAGTTGAATCATCCCTTCGTAAATTTTACGGACGCCATCACGAGTTGGTTGACCGTTATGGAATAACCGTTTCACAGATTATATCGGATATGTTCCTTATGTCGTAACTACAATATCCTTCCCTTTTCAAGAATGTGACCTACCGAATTAGACTATAACCGGATTTGTAATAACATAAGCAACACGACGGGTGCCACATGTGGAGCAGGATCTGCTTACCCTTCCGGAGCATCTGAGATCACCCCCAGTTTTGGTTGGGTTCTAGTTGCTTAGTCTTTAGTTTTCTAT
The DNA here is from genome assembly GCA_017311375.1 of Mytilus coruscus. Classification (NCBI taxonomy): domain Eukaryota; kingdom Metazoa; phylum Mollusca; class Bivalvia; order Mytilida; family Mytilidae; genus Mytilus; species Mytilus coruscus. The sequence continues at coordinate 13,148 of JAASAO010001147.1, read as the reverse complement.
GTTGTGTCTTCTGTACTTTTATTTGTCTGTATGTCTTTTTATTTTTAGCCATGGCGTTGTCAGTTTATTTTCAATCTATGAGTTTGACTGTCCCTCTGGTATCTTTTGTCCCTCTTTTTTTGTACACATACTGAGAGATGTTTAAAATACAATAGATACATTGTAGCATTATTCCTGTCGGACTTTAATTAGATATTCTAAAAACAGAATGGTCAAGGTTTGCTATCAAATCTAAAAAAAATCTGGTCTTCGGACAGTTTTAAAGCATATCCAAATCTCGAAATCGAATACAAAACAATTAGTATAGTACAATTTATGTTGTGAAAGATGCAGGATAACCTCTTCATGGCCCATTTCATAAAACTGGCCTATTTTAAACGTTATAGCACATCAATTTAGTTATAGCAAACAATGATAAAATACTGACTCTAAATATTGTTTTAACAAACACCTATTTCTCTTTCAAACAAAAATGTATCAAGGCGGAGAGGAATATTATGCAACAAGAAACCGGTAATATATGGGGACTCCTGTTATTTATAATAATGCAACGTATTTCTGCATTACATATGGCATATTCATCAATGCAAACAGGTTAATGTTGTCACTAATGGACAAACAGAGGTGTTACATATCTGTTTTAAAACTGGTCAATTAGTACATACTTACTGACAGTTTTGTATAATATAACAAAGATATATTAAGCATGGCTAACATTATAATCATAAGACAAAAAACATCTTCAATGTTTAGACTAACATCTATAAGAAAACAAGATTGTTCTCACACAATGTCAATAATAATAAATTCAAAATACAATAAAATACAAATCTTAATGGCAATATTTTAAAACAGTGTAAGCAGGTTTCAAGTAGGGCCTTCTGACATGTAAAATGTAGACCCTCATTTAATTAGTGTCGTAGCCATCAGCGATGGCATTACCTAAGTAGTAGTTGTTTACATGCAGACACCAGCCTGTATAGGATGCTGGCACAACATTTAATTAGTGTCGTAGCCATCAGCGATGGCATTACTTAGGTCGTAGTTGGTTATATGTAGACAATAACCTCTATAGGATGCTGGCACAACATTTAATTAGTGTCGTAGCCATCAGTGATGGCATTACCTAGGTCGTAGATGTTTACATGTAGACAATAACCTCTTTATGATGCAGGGCACAACATTTAATTTTTGTCGTAGACAACAGCGATGGTATTACCTAGGTCGTAGTTGTTTACATGGAGAAAATAGCCTCTATAGGATGCTGGCACAACATATAATTAGGGTCGTAGCCATTAGTAATGGCATTACCAAGGTCTTAGTTGTTTACATATAGACAACAACCTCTATAGGATGCTGGCACAAAATTTAATTAGGGTCGTAGCCATCAGGGATGGCATTACTTAGGTCGCAGTTGTTTACATGTAGACAACAACCTCTTTAGGTTGCTGCCACAACATTTAATTAGTGTCTTAGCCATCAGTGATGCAATTACCTATGTCTTAGTTGTTTACATGCAGAAAATAGCTTCCATAGGATGCTGACACTGAATTTAATTAGTGTCGTAGCCATCAGCGACGGCATTACTTAGGTCGTAATTGTTTACATCTAGACAATAGCCTCTATAGGACGCTGGCACAACATTTAATTAGGGTCGTAGCCATCAATGATGACATCACCTAGGTCGTAGTTGTTTGCATGTAGACAATAACCTGTATATGATGATGGCACAACATTCAATTTTTGTCGTAGCCATCAGCGATGGTATTACCTAGGTCGTAGTTGTTTACATGGAGAAAATAGCCTCTATAGGAAAGTTGTAACAGTTATTTAACAACTGTCCCAACACGGAAAACATTGAAACAGTCATAAATAAACTGTTTAAACGCTGAAAAGGTTGTAACAGTAAAGATATGATTGCTACAACCATTATATATTCATAGCTAATTTATAAGTGTAGCAACATTGATAGTCATTAAGACTTAAAAGTCACGGATACAAGATTTCTGACAGTCAGGGATAGGTTAAATTATTTGTAAAACAATTTTACCGTGTGCAATATAATTAAGGTTGTGACAAAGAGACACTACTATCACACCATTTAATACATTAACTTAAGATAGAAATTGATTTAAAAAAAAAAGTATTTTGAAATATTTGCCGCTGAACATTTTGGTATTCCCGCTTATTTAGTGAATGTGCTAAATTTATATAATTATTTAACAATCCTCGCCTCTCATCTCTTCGAACAAAATCGGAACCAGCACTAGATACCTGCAATGTCACACAGGACGGTTTTATTCGCATTTAAAACTACTTACAGATAAATCGAAAAGGTTACCCCAAATGTACCTTTAACTGTATTAACAGTTGACAATTTTCAATATTATCTAAATAACAACTTTTTAATTTTTTAAATTAGTTAGGTGTGAAATCATTCATGCATACAAGGTTGTCTTCAATACGCGTAGTTTACGAATCACATTACTTCATAATAACGGTCAATATACATGATATACTGTAAACCTAGCGGGAACTCGAATATACACACTTGTCAAATTCATCCCCATATTAAACTGCTGAATTTTTCTCGAGGGCTTATTTCACACACTTATTTTGAGCTTTTATTTGGGGCTACATTTTTTTCTTGCAAAATTATAAATATTGCCGTATTAACCATTTTGATTTCTATACATATAAAAAAAAAACAAAGCTATAATGAACATTTAACGCATCTTTTGCAGCTATTGAAAACAAAATATTCTTAAATCTATCTAAATTTAATTTATTTTACCGTATTTTATTTTTGAATAGTTTAATATTTACTCGACTTTGTACCGAGTGGTCTATTTAAAGTTCAAATGTCCTTGATAAATAGCACTTCGGTATTCATGATTGAAGTAAAAAATATTATCACTCGAGATCATTCATATTTTCATTGGATTTTTCTCAACCAATTTACCATACATATTTTGTAAAAAAGGTATTTACAAATAGATGGACGTACTGTACAAGACTGACAAAATAACTAGAGCAAGTGAAAGTTGAAATGTTCAAAACAAGAAAACTTGCATTTTTTTCAGACAAGGAAATCAAATCTTCTTTTATTTATTCACATCACGGTTTAGAACTTGTTGTATTCTTTAGACTCCGGTCTTGTTAAATTCTACAGACTGACATCAGATTCTCTTTTGTGGTTTCAGTTGATCAGATGTCGTACTAACATGACTAACGTGAACCCAAAATATTTTTCCCATTTCCATTTTTTAAATTCAATTTATTTAATCATATAAATGCTTGTCCAATATTGATATATTATTCAACCAGTAAAGAAAATTAATATTTTACTAGATGTAATAGAAATTTTAAAGTGGTCACATTTATAAATTAGGCAAATGGGTTCATTATTCTGATTATATTCATCTTCAATCAGTGATGAAATCAGTACATATAATATATTACCGGCAAAACTTATTAGTGCGTCCATTCGAAAAAAAATCATTGATTAAATCATACAATTTTTTTTTAACTCACTTTAATAGAAGGATGGACTGAAAATAAGCATTCTGGCCCTGGTCTGAGTGTAAATATATAATCTGGCTGCCTATATGTTGGAAATTAATATTCTGACCTTATCAAATTTGCCAGTTCAGTTGCTAACTTCTATGTCATTGGGTTTTTGGTGAAAAATTGTCTAATTTGTAAACAAGTACCACACCATTTTATTTATTAAATAATGATCTTATCAAAAAAAAAAATGCAGTTCTATTTAACATTGTTGTGTCAATATTTTGAGTAATTATGATTTCAGCCATGTATCACCCATCAATGATCACTTGTTCTCCAATGGATGAATTTGTCTTAAAGTTTTCACGTGTTTAGACGTATATATATATGTTGACCTCTAGATTGTTATTTAGTTGTTGTTGGGTTGATGTCTCATAATAGCAGTTTACTCAATTTCACCAGTTTATTATCATCTTTTAGTCTATTTGTATTACATAGGCATTTCACACAATGCTATATATATATATATATGTATAATGTACAAACATAGTCGATACAATAATTCTAATTGTACAGCCACAAAATAAAAAAAAATCCAATTATCATCCCTTTCTTGAACCACTTTTTGTATATTTTTATTTCATTTCAGGTTCAGTCAGGGGTACTACTTAAACAAGTGATTTCAGAATCACTTCTTTGAGTGATTTTGGCTGTGAAATATTAAAATTTTTCGCACAGTCTTTTTAAAATCGCTGAAACAAGTATTTTGAGAAGTTAAAATGTAATCACTTCAATAAGTGTTTATAACATTTTTTTGATATTTTTCCCACAAGCTTGATTTTTTATTGGTAAAAAGACAAGAATTCCATTAAAAAAACAACTATGTACATGCAGAAACTGTCTTTTGCTTGATAAGCCTGTCACTTTTTACAGTTTATTTAAATATGCAAAAACTGGAATAATTTGTAGATCAGGACATAACCTTGAAATAAATCATTCTAACTATAAAGAAAACCAATCAGGTTACCTTATATTGTTGACCTTTGTCTGATAGTAAGAGTAGTTAATGATTATTTGATTACAGAACAATTCCCAAGGGTACTTTTAAAAGCCTTAGCGCACTAAATTACTGGCCAAGCGCTCTAGTAAAATGTGAAATTGATATCCAAAGATAAAGGGATAATTGATCTATATAGGAAAATTATAGAAAAGTTTGTGAAAATATGGAAAATCAATGAAATTAGCATTTGAAGATCAAAGGAAACACCAAAATCACTTAAATGGGTGATAACTGAATTTGATAAAAAATGCTCCGCAGGGCGCAGCTTGATACTACCGCAGAGGTCGAACCCTGAATAGTTGGGGCAAGTATGGACACAACATTCAAGCTTGATACAGCACTGAATTTGGATTGTGATTAAATATTTGACACAGTATAGGTTTCTGACACAGAATGATTGTGGTCTAAGAACTTAAAAATTTTAAATTGGACATTCACCTATTATGGTCCAATATCCAAAATCTAAATACATGGTTAGATTCAGCATATCAAAGAAACCCATATATTCAATTTTTGTTGAAATCAAACAAAGTTTAATTTTGGACCCCGATTTGGACCAACTTGAAAACTGGGCCCATAATCAAAAATCTAAATACATGTTTAGATTCAGCATATCAAAGAACCCTAAGAATTCAATTTTTGTTAAAATCAAACTAAGTTTAATTTTGGACCCTTTGGACTTTAATGTAGACCAATTTGAAAACGGGACCAAAAATTAAGAATCTAAATACACCGTTAGATTCGGCATATCAAAGAAACCCAATAATTCAATTTTTGATGAAATCAAACAAAGTTTAATTTTGGACCCTTTGAACCTCAATGTGGACCAATTTAAAAACGGGGCCCAAAATCCAAAAACTTAATACACGATTAGATTCAGCATATTAAAGAACCCCAAGAGTTCAAGAATAAAACCCCATTGAAATTGGTTAAGAAATAAGCAATTTATACAAAGTATCTTCTTTTGCACAATACTGTGCAATTGAATATTTCTTGCAATTGCGCAATACTGTGCAATTGAATATTTCTTGCTATTGCGCAATAGTGTACAATTGACAATTTCTTGCTTTTGCACAATATTGTGCTATTGGATATTTCTTGCTATTGCGCAATACTGTGCAATTGAAGATTTCTTGCTATTGCGCAATACTGTGCAATTGAAAATTTCTTGCTATTGCACAATACTTATTATATAATAATTTACACATCCTGTTAGGTGTGTATCTCCTGCCATATCATTATTATTTGCTTTTAAATATAAATCAGAAATAACCAACTTAAAATGGAAAATTTTAAAGAAAAAAAAGGAAAAAAACCCTCCCCAAATTTTTGAACCCCTTATGATTCATCACCCCAAACTCAATCCAAGCCTTCCCTTTGAGGTATGGTACCTTGCAGTACAATTTCAGAGAGATCCATACACTTGAACACAAGTTATTGTCTGGAAACTAGAAAATGCTTATTTTGGCCCCTTTTGGCCCTAATTCCTAAACGTTTCAGGCAATTACCCCAAACTCAATTCCAGCTTTCCTTTGTGATATGGAACCTTGTAGTACAATTTCAGAAAGATCCATACACTTACACACAAGTTATTGTCATGAAACTAGAAAAATGCTTGTTTTTTGCCCCTTTTTTGGCCCCTAATTCCTAAAATTTTGAGGCAATTACCCCCAAAAATCAATCCCAGCATTCCCTTTGTGATATGGAACCTTGTGGTACAATGTCAGAGAGATCCACACTAACACACAAGTTATGTCTGGAAGTTACAAAATGCTTATTTTGGCCCTTTGGCCCCTAATTCCTTAACTATTGGTACCATAACCCCCAAAATCAATCCCAACCTTCCTTTTGTGATATTGAACCTTATGGTAAAATTTCATAGAGATCCATTCACTTAAACTAAAGTTAGAGTGCGAAAACCAATGCGTCTTCGGACGACGACGACGACGCCGGACGACGACGACGACGACGACGACGACGACGACGACGACGACGCCAACGTCATACCAATATACGACCACAAAAAATATTTTGCGGTCGTATAAAAAATCACTGAAATAGGTGATAATGAAATCACTTGTTTAAGTAGTACCCCTGACTGAGGTTGTTTGTTTTCTTTTGCTAGAAGTTTTAAAAAATCCTAGCAAATTAAAACCTCAAAAATATGCTTCCACACATAAATATTATAAGCTCACTAATAGTGCATAATACATGTATGCCTTTGTAATGCTTATTGTGTATATATTGAAAATGTTGCTGAACATCTTGAGCATGTCGAGATATATATTTAGAAGGCATTTATTCAAAAACAGATAGAATGGATTTGTAGAAAAACAAAATAAGGGCAGAAGCCTGTTAATATTGGATCACCTATAAGTCTTTGGTAAACCATAATACATTTGTCATCACTCATGTTTCAATGGGCCTATAAACATATAAAAATGGGAGACATCAGAAATGATGATCCAGGAACTATTTTTTTCAAATTCTAAACATGCATAACTGTAATTTTGATGCTCTATATAGCTTGCTGTTCGGTGTGAGCCTAGGCTCTGTGCTGAAGACTATACCTTGACCTATAATGGTTTACTTTTCAAATTTTTGACTTGGATGGAAAGTTGTCTCATTGGCAATCATACCACATCTTCTTATATCTATTAACTGACCTAATTTTATCGCCAACTGATTGTTTGTCACTTTTGTATATAGATTAAACTTGGGTTTCTCATCTAAACTTGTTTACATTGTGTTACATCATCCAACATGGCTAGGCCTGTTATAGGTTTTGGCAGTCAGACATATTCACCTTACAATCATTTCATATACCAAATATACATGATATAGTTGACCTACCATTCCTACTGCGTGTAGTATCTGAAAACAAACTTGACAAAGTAACTGAATAACCTTAATCACTGATCCATATAATGAAGTCAAGGTCAGGTGAACCCTGCCTGTCAGACAATGAGACATGTAGACCTTTCAAGATACCTATATATATATACCATATACAATGATATAAATTTATCCAATTACTCGTTATACATGTTATACATGTAAGAGAGTATTTCACTGTATGACTGTTCAAACAGTAATACTTTTTTTCAAACAGTCAGTGAACCATGAAAACAAGGTAAAGTGCAACGGACAAGTTACTAACAGAAACTTCATAACATAAAGAAGTATCCAGGTCTTTAAGCTTCTAAAATGTACCTGGTGAAGCTTTATACAAATAGGTTACGCTGTAGCCACTGCCAGATTGTAATACCTATTTCTTGCATACTTCAACTTTTGTTGCAGGAGGGACAATAAAATTATACTTTGAAGTACATGGTTTATTTGTTTAATATGCTTGGCCACTAATTTAGATTTTTATTTAATTCTAATTCAGACTTCAAGTACAGCAGGCAGTCATTTGACACTAAATAATTGTGACGGACTACGAGAAACCCTCATGGGTGGTTAAGGTCTTTTTACGCACCCTGGTGGTAGTTAACAATTGCAATGCCAACATAAACTTCAGATGCGATATACATGCACTGTATTGTAAATTTCACTGAAACTAGAATTTCACATTATCCAAATTGTTATTTTATTAAATGACTGATTATCCACTGAATATTCATGAATTCAGATATGATGCACTATTATTATTAATATTCACTGAAACTATGAATTTTCATTATTCCAAATTGCTATTTTAAATGAATAATTATCCAAGGTATTCATGGAATTCAGATACAATGTATGATTGCACTATTAATATGCACTGAAACTATGAAATCTTGTTATTCCAAATTCATTATTGATATACCAAATGAATAATTATCATGATTATCCAAGGTATTTAGTCATCCAGTAATGTGGTCCTCCTTAATACAATTTGTAAGTTTCCTATTTGTACAATGCACAATTTTTCTTGTCCAATTTAATCCTAACATCACATCGTCATCATGGAATAATGCTGCAAGTGCTATTCATTATTTCCAAAACAATAAATAACTAGCACAAAATAATGAATTAATCCACTGTTTCACAATTTGCAGCTATAAGAGTGACTCAGTGACATCTATATTTCCTATGCATCAAAGTGCACATGTAGTAGGCTTCATATTCTAAGTGGGAATCATGCTCAAACCAATATGATTCTACAAAAAAAATATACATTGAGACTAAAGTACAGTAAAATTTTAACTAATATAATACTATATACATTGTATGGTACTTAGAAGAAAGTCAATTACAATAACTGTATTTACCTAGATGAAAACTAGCAATCCTTATTTGATTGACAAAAAAATTTCTAGAACTTATACAATTATATTTTTAAGTCCCAATTAACAAGAAGAATAAATCTGTTTAGGGTCTAAATTCTATATATGGTGTTGTCTTTTTCCTACATTAATGATTTTTATGTGTGACTGTGTACTTTCATTGAAGGGTTACTGTCTTATTGAGGCTCACATCATACTTTATTTCATCAATTTTTTAAAGTCAGACATCATGGACATAGTTATTCCTCTAAAACACAACAGGTTATTTCTTTTGTTCATGTTAATATGAAATAGATTGATACTACAGAGAAAAGTTTAAAGAATGAAAAAATAGATAAATAAATGCACTGTTACTATATAGATGCTATTGACTTTCCCTTTGTGATGTAAATGTAGAATCTTTGTCCTAAAGTTAATCAGGAAAATATATATTCTATTCCAAGGCTTAACCCTCCTGTTAATGTTTTAAACCTTGAGTTTAACTCTACATCTTTTGTGTTACCCGGTATACTTTTACTTATTACAGCTTGTATTAAATAATGCTTTGCAGCTCAGACAACTTTCTTTATTTTATTTTAGTTATTTAACCAATTTTATTTTGATAAATCAACTCAGATAACATTTAAAATATGCATTTTTATATCCAAAATAATATTATATCCTGCTGTTTCATATTTTCTTAAATTATAATTTATTTTGAAAATGTATCCAAATTTTGAAGAGGACAATTATAATTTGTGAACATCATCATAAAATCATCTTCAATATATACCCATGACAGTTTAAAATTCACCCCAAGGCAATAAACTATTGTGTCTTAATCTGTATATTAGCTATAGCATGTATATAAGAATTCCTGATTATTACCTATCCAGTGTCAACATCCTGATTATTACCTATTTTAATGTCACATTTGCATGGTCATGAATTCATGTTCAGTAAATACATATATTTTAATTATTTATTTCGAATTTGAATAACAGGTATTTTTAAACTACAATGCAGTTAACACAGTAAATTTTATGACAACTTACTCTATAAAAATATTTTGAGCTTCATAAAATACTTTAAAAGTTTATACCATGTTTACATAAAAAAATATGCTTACAGATAGATTTTTGTTATGTTTTCCCAAATATTGAATGTTAAACATAAAATAATTATGTAGAAAAGGCAAAAACCTACAGTCAGATGTGAATGCATATGATGAAAGGAGATGTGGGATATATATCAATGATGCATCAACCCAACAGTAAGGCAACAAAAAGTAACCAAAACACAATTTAACACATGTAGAAAAATATGACTAACGGCACAATTTATATAAAATTTGACATGAAAATATATAGTTTAGGTTCAAAGTATTTACAAATGTATAGTGATTTAATATTCTATGTTAAATCTAAAAGAATATAATTAAGATGCTAACTTTGCTCTTTTAATATGTTTTTTATTTCTTTTAATTTAAAACCATGTAGCAATTAACATGATGAAATATTTATAGATATTTTATTCATTGTAATTATTCATTTTGAGAAAAGATGCAACAACCTCCACAACCCTTGTTCAATATGAATCCTTAAGTACATGATGAAACAATTACTAATTGAATTAGCAGATTTTGTTTAATCAACTGTGTTTAAATGGCAACTGTTATGACTCTGTGCATTGTTTCAGGAACATTAATTTAATAGTATTGTTTTATTTTGATGATTAATGTTATTTTGAACCATCTAATACATATTCACATTCAATGCCTTATATTATCAAATATATTCATGTTTTGTTGTCCATGATTTTGGAATTATTTAAAAATTAAATGAAAATGCATACTTGCTAAATAAGTCACTAAAATTAATAATTTTCATAACATTTTATGGTCAGATCATATGTTTTCGTACGCCCGTCATATTAATTTGTATTATGCATGTTTTTCAATGGAAATTGTGACGTCACAATGCATTCTTAATAGAACGAAAACTATCAGCTGACAAAGCAAAACCAGGGAAATACTTGTACTCCAGCATTAGTAACACAATTATATGGATATGTACATGTAAGGATTGGTTGGTTATAAAAAGTCCAGTGACAAGTATTTCATGCAAATTTAGGACCAGAGTGTTAACAATACATTAACATACAATATGTACATGATGTATAGGTCCTGTAAAAGGCCATCCCGCACAACGTAAAAGGCCGTCCCGCACAACAAAAGTTAACTAATGCCCCACATGTTAGAGTTTAACAGTAAGACGATGAAGATCAAGAATAACTTTTTTATTCCTTGACCTTGTCACCCTTGGGTGATGTATGCAAAGTAAATAAGGGATTACATGACATACACATGATAAAAGGGAGGGAATGGTGTCATACATGAATTTCAATGAAGCACAACTTTACAAGCCCAAATCCTAACTTTGCCTTGGAACATGCAACTATGCACGAGTGTGGTGATATAGAACGTCGATTCATACATAGCCTATCTGTAGGAAGAACAAATGTGCACATTTTCCTTCAAAATCTTGGATCCATGATTATTCGATAGACATGCTTTAAAATATTGTTCATTTCTACTCACCGATTGTAATTTCCAGCTCAGCTTATATTGTACATGTGGTCTAACATCTGTACCTAAGTTTCCTGTATAAAATATAGTTTGCCGACCTGCAGGTCCAGTTTGCCGACAAGAAAATGAAGAGGGTAAATCGTTTACGGTGAAGAATTGTTTTCCGTTTTAATGAAACTTGACAGATCTAATTTATTAATTTTTATCATCGGAAATGTCCTCATGGAGAGTAATTCAAATTAAAACGGTTTTATTATGCTGTACAATATTGGTACCTTAGTCATATTCTTTAAATTTACTTCAGGAATACCCACGGTATATTTTCTATTCCGCAGAATTTATCAAAACTTTTCAGTTTAAATATAAATTTGAATGAATTCATTCGCATCTTCTGCAATAATATTAAAACTCTATTTTTAAACGAAGTCTTCTGGTATGTAAAACCAGTTATGAACGAATCTGAATAGATAAAATAAAAGTAAAGATACCTAAAGGAAAGTCAAACGCACATGTCAAAACATGATGAACGGACAATGCTATGGCAATAAACGGAAAACGACAAAAGAAAGACAAACAACGATCACAAAATGAATAAATAAAAAACAAAACAAGTCAACAACTGCACAATAGATGATAATAGTATAAATTATGGGCTATTTCACAACTATATCAAATCTTGAGAGCCGGGTGAGACGTGATTTTTTACACTGAGTTGCTAACGTGACGCTAAAATATTTGTATTAAACATTTACCGACTGCAATAACCTATGAAATGTTTGTTTTAAACATTTAACGACTGTAGCAACCTTTTAAAATTTGTAATAAATATTTTATGACTGTCACAACCTTTAAAAAGTTGTAACAAACATTTTACAACTGTCCCAACTCTAAAAACGTTGTAACAAACATTTTTTGACTGCATCAACGTCTGAAAAGTTGACACAAACAAATTTCAACTGTCCCAACTATTAAAAGGTTGGGACAAACATTATACAACTGCCACAACTTTGGAAAGACTGTAATAAATAGTATTTGACTGTGACAACGCCGTAAATCACTGCAGCAGTCCTTAAATGACTGTTGATAACATTTTTTGATTTTCACAACCCATAAAAGTGTTGGGACAGACATTAATTAACTGTATCAGTTGCTTTGACAGTCGATCTTCAGTCTTCCACAGACTAAGACAGTCGTACAACGACTGTTACTGGTATGGACAGTTGTTTTTCGTCCAGTAGTGTGACAATACCCTCTATAGAATGCTGGCACAACATTTAATTAGGGTCGTAGCCATTAGTAATGGCATTACCTAGGTCTTAGTTGTTTACATATAGACAACAACCTCTATAGGATGCTGGCACAACATTTAATAAGTGTCGTAGCCATCAGTGATGCAATTACCTAGGTCGTAGTTGTTTACATGCAGAAAATAGCTTCGATAGGATGCTTACACTACATTTAATTAGTGTCGTATCCATCGGCGACGGTATTACTTAGGTCGTAGTTGTTTACATGTAAACAATAGCCTCTATAGAATGCTGGCACAACATTTAATTAAGATCGTAGCCATTAGGGATGACAATACCTAGGTCGTAGTTGTTTACATGTAAAAACAGCCTCTATAGAATGCTGGCACAACATTTAATTAAGGTCTAGCCATCAGGGATGACAATACCTAGGTCGTAGGTGTTTACATGTAGACAATAACCTCTATAAGATGCTGGCACAACATTTAATTTTG
>JAASAO010000430.1:0-27058 GCA_017311375.1 Mytilus coruscus | reverse complement strand
GACATAAAAGTTAAGAACTCTAGATCACCATATGGCCTTCAACAACGAGCTAAGCCAATAACCCATAGTCAGCAATAAAAGTCCCCGAAATGACAAATGTTAAACAATTCAAACGAGAAAACTAACGGCCTGATTTATGTACAATACATATATATAAAATGAAAACAAAATGATATAAAGCAACAAATTTGAACAACAACCATGGATTACAGCCATAGGGCGGATCCAGCCGTTTAAAAAGGGGGGTTCCAATCATATGTCCCCATTCAAAAGCATTGATCATCAAACAAAAGGGGGTTCCGACCCCCGGAACACCCCCCAGGATCCGTCACTGTACAGTCTCCTGACTTGGGACAGGCACATCCAGAATGTATACGGGCCAACATTATAAAAATGTCAAACAACAGTTGAAAAAGGTTTAACTCATCAGATTGATACAAAACATAAAACAACTAACAAAGCACAGATTCTGATTATCATTTGGGTTAATGACGACCTCCCGGTAGGTTTTTCCGCCAGATTATCATATAATATAAAAATGTTATATTCAATTTTCATGTTTTCAAATACCTGTTATGGTGTAAAAAATGCCTTTAGTTGTCTGTGAGGGTTTTTGTTATTCCATTAAGTCCTACTATTTATTTATTGAGTGATTAATAGAAATATCAGAGTATTCTTTTAGTTTATTTGATAATCATTTGGATTTAATTACTTAAAATTAAGGCTGCAAAAGATATAATTATGTAAATGTTTCGAATTGATCAATTATTGATTAAAGCGGAAAAGTAAAGTTATTTTCATGAGGAATAAAATACATAATGATAATAATAATGATGAAAAGACTTATTTTCCCTGACATGTCATAAGCAGTGCGCATATTTACATTCATACAAGTACACCGCGGCGCATACGTCCTTGGTGAATTGTGATTATCTGTATTGTTTTAAAGATTGTGAGTATTTTCTTTGCATATTAGTTTTGAAAAAGGTACATGTATGACATGTATTGTGATTGTCTATTTAGTTATCAAATATTACTGGCACTAGTATAGTACTGCATGTATCATGTGTGTCATAGCACAGATCGGCCGTGGTAGGGTTTGAGTACTCTCTATCAATTATTTCAAGTTACTTATTTATTTTCTTTATGATACTGTTTCCAGCTATGACTTATATTATAGCTATTTAGCATAAGTAAAAAGTCTTTATTGGTATAAAAGTATACATTGAAAATCGACCATATATTTGTGACTTTTCAACAGGCTTTTGTATGCTTGAATTTTATTGTGACATAGTAGTATTGTTCATCAGTAGAAAGCAAGTATGCTTTGCTAAAAGACAGTTTTGTTGTGTTGGAAGAATCATAAAATGGTTATTTTTCTAAATTAATTTTGTTAACGCGGTCATCGTAGAGAAAACGGAATGAAAATTTTGATGATGATGGAAGTGTTTAACGACCTTGACTGGCTTTACAGCCCTCGCGCATTGTGTATCTAATTGAAACATGAACGCAGATTTCAATGAGAACACCTAGATTGAAAGTTTGCAAACGTTCCGACCATTGAAATTCATTTGAATATGTAACGCGGACTTTAACAAGAGCACCTTGACGAAATATTTTTAGATCAACCAAATAATTTTTATTTAGTAATTACCGCTAAAATATAGTTGATAAAATTATCTGACTTTTGTATTCTTGTTTTACAATGTTTATGTTAATGTATCCCCAGTTTATTGCATTCTTATATATTTTCTTTGAAAATTTCCATTTTAACGTTATTGTATCGGTAAAACTAAAAGATTCCCTTGATATAGTACTTGTGTACGTTTGGACACTGTTTTTATCGGTTGTATTCAATAGTTTAGTGATTCAATTATTTTTGTATCTTCGTACCGTTCGCGATTAGAGCCAACATATCTTTTTTCTGATTTAAGAAACGTCTTACCAAATTTAAACTTGTAGGACTGTTCAAAAGTTGAATGGTAAAATTCGAATCTAGATAGGTCGTGCAGATATTACAAACGGGTTTAACATCGTTTTGCTAAAATCAGTCCAATTCTGAAAACTTACCTTTCCCAATACATTGTACTACCTACCGAAATGAGATACAACCACGTGGTAAAATCAAATTGATAAGTTGAATGAAGACAGTCAGCATGATTTGATGAAGTTAACATGCCTGTCTGTTTTATATTTATTAAGTTAACTTGGGAAACTGTGAACAAGTCTGCGCTAAGTTCACTTTGATACAAGTGGGACTAATCCCATTTGTAGATATGTACAGGAAACTATTTGACCAACAGCGAAAGAAATAAAAAACATAATAAGAGGTAGGTCATGGACCCTTGTGTTAAGTCTAAAAATAGGTGGAAGATATCCAATGGATATTCAAACTCAGTAGTCGTAGACAAATTGACAAAGCCATGGAAAATGATAAACGACCAAAAACATATGACACAGTTTCACAAAACATAGAAAACTAAACAGTGAGCAACACAAACCTCACCAAAAAACGGTGGATGTCTTCGCTGGTCCGGAAGGGTAAAATACAATCTACACGATTTGAATAATCTATTTACTCGTGTTTTCCTTCCTTCGCTAAATTATTGCTGTAATAGAATAGAAGACGAATCGACAACCCGATTAGATATAGCCGATGTAAATACTCGAGGTTAAAAGACCATTTGTAATATGTTTATAGCTATTTTCCGGTGAAATGTCAACGACAGATGCTCTTTGCGTCATAAACTATCTTTCTACTAGAACGCGAACACCTAATATTACCTGAATAGCGCGGTACGAAAATTATCACAAAAGAAAATGAAGGATTATTTGAGAAACTAGCGATATTAATAATATCAAATGTTACAACATTTACTGATGAAATTGATTTCATGGTTTTGTTGAATGAAATAAGTGTTCAATTTACACTGGAAAGATTAATGAAAAGCACAAAAGTTAAGTGAGTCAGTATTCGCCATTCAAAACCAATTACAGGTCAAATAAAATAGAAGAAACTTTCACAAGAATTCGAATGCCTAAAGGGATTGATATGTTATTTTTATAAATATTTCTGTTCACAGATCATAGTAGTAGACATGATTAGTTGGCGAATCATAAGTCCTTCATGGCTTCAATGAACATAATATTGAACAACAAATCGGAGGACTTACCTTGTTTGTATTGGATAACTAAGCTTCACAAAATTCCGTACAAACAACGGTACATTGCCGGCTCATCTGCATGTTCGACTAAAGAATTGCCCATTAGATTGACAAAATTCTAACGGCCTGATGTATGTACAATACTATTATATAAAATGAAAACAAAATGATATACAGCAACAACCACTGATTACAGCAGGGCGGATCCAGCCATTTAAAAAGGGGATTCAATCATATGTCCCCATTCAAAAGCATTGATCATCAAACAAAGCGGATTCCGACCGACGGAAGACCCCAGGATCCGTCACTGTACAGTCTCCTGACTTGAGACAGGCACATCCAGAATGTATACGGTCCAACATTTTAAAAATGTAAAAAACAGTTGAAAAAGGTTTAACTCATCAGATGATGTCGATACAAAACAGAAAAAAAACAACTAACAGATTCTAATCATAATTTGGGTAAATGACGACTTCCCGGTAGGTTTTAGCGCCAGAATATCATATAATATGAAAATTGTTTCAAATACCTGTTATGATGTAAAAAAAAAAATGCCTTTAGTTTTTTCTTATTCCATTAAGTCCCACTATTTATTCATTGATTGATTAATAGAAATATCAGAGTATTCTTTTAGTTTATTTGATAATCATTTGGATTTAATTACTTAAAATTAAGGCTGCGAAAAGATATAATTATGTAACTGTTTCGAATTGATCAATTATTGATTAAAGCGGATAAGTAAAATTTATTTTCATAAGGAATAAAATGCATAATGATAATAATAATGATGAAAAGACTTATTTTTCCCTGACATGTCATAAGAAGTGCGCATATTTGCATAAATACAAGTACTCCGCCGCGCATACGTCCTTGGTGAATTGTGATTATCTGTATTGTTTTAAAGATTGTGAGTATTTTCTTTGCATATTTGTTTTGAAAAAAAAGGTACAGGTATGACATGTATTGTGATTGTCTATTTAGTTATCAAATATTACTGGCACTAGTATTGTACTGCATGTAGCATGTGTGTCATAGCACAGATCGGCCGTGGTAGGTTAGAGTACTCTCTATCAATTATTTCAAGCTACTTATTTATTTTCTTTATGATACTGTTTCCAGCTATGACTTATATTATAGCTATTTAGCATAAGTCAAAAGTCTTTATTGGTATAAAGTATACATTGAAAATCGACCATATATTTGTGACTTTTCAACAGGCTTTTGTATGCTTGAATTTTATTGTAATATAGTAGTATTGTTCATCAGTAGAAAGTAAGTATGTTGTAAGACAGTTCTGTTGTGTTGGAAGAATCATAAAAGTGTTATTTTCTAAATTAATTTTGTTAACGCGGTCATCGTGGAGAAAAACGGAATGAAAATTTTGATAATGATGGAAGTGTTTAACGACCTTGACTGGCTTTACAGCCCTCGCACATTGTGTATCTTATTGAAACATGAACGCGGATTCCAATGAGAACACCTAGATTGAAAGTTTGCAAACGTTCCGACTAATGAAATTCATTTGAATATGTAACGCGGACTTTAACAAGAGCACCTTGACGAAATTTTTATTTAGATCAGCGAATTAATTTTATTTAGTAATTACCGCTAAAATATAAATAATAAAATTAACTGACATTTGTATTTTTGTTTTACAATGTTTATGTTAACTTTTGGTTTGTATAATTATATTAAAGGCCGCAAACGTAAAATAAGTTTGATATTTGCTGCTTTTCCTCAATTAACGCACGTTTTGCACCAGTGACCGGTTTTACAATTTTACAGTTACAGTTTAAAAAGTTCATTGAGCTGTTACTTTATTTACAATTTTAGCAAGACTAAACTGTTTACTAAATGAATTCAACAAATGTCAACATTATCTATATCAATTTTATTATTTAACAAACATATCCAACTAAGTAAGACATCACGTGACTTTGGTGACATATAGCGAGCCGCCATTTTGAATTATTTTGTCCCATTTAAATTGCATAGGTGCTTCAATAAAGTTCAATTTTCTCATTAATCTGACCGGTTTTCTAACTTTTGCAAATCAATCCTTCATATTCAAACATATTTTACCAAACAATGTTGGTCCTGACAGTTTAATTCTTGATTAAATTACGTCCCTGGAGAATCGTAAAAATGCACTTTTTCGTCATTTCCCGATGACACTACGTTAAATCTACCGATACCCATGTCTACTTCTACATCAAATTAAGAAATTCTGTAAATAAAAGTCAAACTTTGCAAATCGATTGAGTATATTTTAACATATATCTGGCGAATTATTCTACTTAAAGCAGTTTAATGTTAGAGCAAATTTCGTCCCACATCGATTTAAAAAGTGATTTTCGGGATTTTCAAAATGGCTGATGTGTTTGGAAATATCGCATTAATTTTAATCATCGTGTATTTGCATGCAGAATCTGTGCTGTTTCTGTTATTTTCTTTAATGATATTTCGATATGATTGATTTCAAAATGTTTTGATGAAAATAAATTATTTCAAGTGTAAAGTGTAAAAAAAAAACACGGGAACATTTATTGTGACAGATATCCAAGATATATACTGTTCCCAGAAAATAATTAACACTGAAATTTATAATAAAATTATTTTTCGCTCCTTTTTAAGGTAGTTTCCTGTTTTATGTATAACTTATCTTTATTTAGAAATATATATATACATATGTATTCCTTTTAGAAAAAAAAATGTTTTCGTCCCAAGAGAAAAAATAATGCCCAACCCAACAATTATTATAGATAAATATTCTGTACCTTTAAAACTAATGTCCCTTGACGAACAGGTGATCTCTGACTTAGGTTATAATGTTACATAACAATATATTGTCAGGTAGTGTAAAAGATAGTGTAAAAATACAGCTATAATATAAATTATAAATAGTATCGAATCAATGGCGTACAGCAAGAATGAAATATAAAGACAATCATTTCAACAAATAACTGTGTAATATGTTAAAGAGAGGCGAAAGATACCAAAGGGTCATTCAAACTTACAAGTCGAAAATAAACTGACAACGTCTTGCCTAAAATGAAAAAGACAAAACAAAAACTATAGTACACAACACACAACATAGAAAACCAAAGACTGAGCAACACGACCACACCAAAAACTGGGGGTATATCATGTACTCTGAAAGGGTAAGCAGATCCTGCTCTACATGTAGCACTCATCGTTTTGTAATTTAGAATATATCAATATAGCCACATATGAAGTCTAAATAATATTGAATCTATGTTGTACAGGAACAATAAAATTTAAAGACAATCAGTTCAAACGAAAATTGTAAGATATGTTATTTGTATTCATAAAATCCACCTGAATTACAAAGAGTTCACTAATGTTGTTAAACTAAATTGTTTTCATTTAACACTTACTACAACAATATTTAACTTTCTTAACAGACAACTATTAAAAATACATTCCCTGATATTGTACTTGTGTACGTCTGGACACTGTTTTATCGATTGTTTTCGTAAGGAAATGAGATACAACAACGGGGGTAAACATCAAACTTATGAGTTACAGTCAGTATGACTCGATGAAGTTAACATGCTTGTCTGTTTTAAATTTATTACGTTAACTTGGAAAGCTGTCAGCAAGTCTGCTACCAAGTTAACTTTTGTACAGGTGGGATTGATCCCATCTGTAGATATGTGCAGGAAACTGTTTAACTAACAACGAAAAAAACATAATAAGAGTTAAGTCATGAACTTTGTGCTTAGTCAAAATAGGTGGAAGATACCAAATGGATATTCAAACTCATTAGTCGAAGACAAATTGACAACGCCATGGGAAACGATAAATGACAAAAAAAAAAAAAAAAAAATAGCACTGTTTCACAGGATATGTATTCACTTACTCACTACAACTAATATAGATTCACAGGGTAACAAAATAATGGGGTATACGTTTGGGTTGTGATAAAGTGATTGGACAGATATATTCAAATAGCTTTTGATAGTCGCGAAAAGGACACGTTTGCTGCAGTTATAAAATTATACAAGAAATAAATATATTATATGTACAAGTACTTTTTTAAAACGTCCTTTTGATAATCCAAATTGTATTTTTGCAACGAAGACAACGTGACCGCTATGAGATCAGATGTAGCCGATGCAAATACTCAGTTAAAATACAATTTGTAATATGTTTATCGCTATTTTCCGGTGAAAATTCAATAACGTATACTTTTAACGTCATATATTCTTCTCGACCGCGAAAAATTATCACAATAAAAAGGAAAATTGAGAAACTAGCGATATTAATAATAGAAAATGTTAGAACATTTATTAATGAAATTGATTTCATGTTTTTTTAATGAGATAAGTGTTCAATTTACAATGGAAAGATAAATGAAAAGCACAAAATTTAAGTTAGTCCGTATACGCCATTTAAAACAAATTACAGATCAAATAAAACATACATACTTTCAACAAGAGCGACGAATACATTAGGGATTGATATGTTATTTTTATAAATATTTCTGTTCACAGGACATAGCAGTAGACATGTAGTTCTCATAAATAGGTTCATTAAATTAATGTTTGAAAACCGATCATAATCAATCCGGAAAGATGAATAGGAAAATATCAACGAAATAGACTTTCAAAATCACGTTAACCACCGAAAAATTTCAAGTTTTAGTGATAACGTTATATGTATACTAGAAAATACCCGCGAAATATACTTCGGTTCATAATTTGAAGATATATAGTTTTGGTGTAAGGCGATATCAAGATCTTAAATCTTTTGAAGCGTGTCACAGACGAAATACCACCACTCAATATGACACCAAAAGAATAGTCTTCCTTCACAGAAACTATTGGCGTTTGTGATCTAATCATAGTATATGTCATTGTTATACCCTGGATGCATTGCACTGATCAAAATAATATGTGTTTATAAATACCTTTAATTGGTGACATATAGAATGAAAACTGACTTGGATTTTTACAAAAAATATCCTGACCCTGATTTGGTAAAAAAAAATCTGTCTAGCACTTCTAGCAGTTTTGCCAATCCTTAAAAAAATGATGAATTAATATATGAATGGGGTGGGTCACATTCTAGCCGCAGTTCGGTACCCATTTTAACCGAAAACTGAAGTAATTCCCCACCCTAATTTTGCCGGGCAGACATGCAATGACGGAAATGATGACCGCACGTAAATTTCAGAGCCGAACGTCGTGAAAGACAGTCGATCCGAACTGGCTTTTTCCGATTTTAACCCCAAATACCCCCAAAAGATCTTGAAATGAACACATAATAAACTACGCTGGTCATTACCCTTTGTGATATAAAACAATATTCGTGGATTTTATGTGAAAGAAGAAAACACGACACCCAATTTCAACTCTGTCCATTTAGTAATATAGATGACTTACAACTGAATATACTTTATTTTTACAAATATATTTTTGTATCTAACATAGCAATAGAAACATGCTAGTCACAAATTGGTTTCATGAATGAGAAAATAATATACCTTCATCTAGGGAAATAACAAACGAAATAAACAAAAAGCAAAGAAACATATGTTTAACTTATTAACTTTCTATAGTTCTTTTCAATATAAATAAGAAGATGTGTTATGAGTGCCAAATAGACAACTCTCCATACAAATCACAATGTATAAACAGTTAATAGATCCACTTTTCCAATATGAGTGTCAATAAGATAAAAAAAACGAATATTTAAGTATATTGCAAAGATATGAACACATTTTACCAACATTGTGTTTACATTGATTTGGACAGTTGTGTAGTCCGATGTATCTAGGTTAACAATCCTGGTTAGAACTATATTCTTTACCTTATTTCTTTTATTTGGATCTACATCTATTCTTTTTAGTAGCAGTTGGACTATATCATGTGATCCATATTTAGCCGCAAAGTGTAAGGGAGTGTCACCGTACTGAAATAGAAAGGTTGAAACTTTCATTGTAATTATATAAATTTATATGAAATGAACGACTTTATAAAATAATTGGACTATGACAACAAATATCGCTTGTCAGCAAAATAAGGTAGGAATTTAGAGACGTATTTATCAATCACAAATGCCTCTTAATCTGCCAATGGCACTATGTTCACTGCTTAGGTACGTAACCATGTCATGTCATTAATGTTTACGTTGTCAACATGTATCTGGGTTTGTTTTGTTTTGTTTTTTCTGAAAAATAAGAAAATTGAATACTAAACCTATCGCTTTACAACTGACCGTGATGTCAATACACATCGAATTAATTATCTTTATTTATACCCATCATTACGAATTTACACTTATTAAAAAGTAAAATAACAAAATACCAAACTCTAAGGAAAATTGAGTATTAACATATATTATTTGCTTGCACTAAAAGATCGTCCGTAATAATGTTAGTCCATGTAACGTACATCTGTATTAGTTCTCATTTAACAATATAACTCTTCACGTATTCAGGTATTTATCCTTCCTGTCTTTTAGATTAAGGGTTTTGAGCGTGTAGCATGTATGGTGATGATAAACCCAGAAAAGGCTTTGTACTTAGAAAGTTCATAAATTATTATTTCAATTTTTGGATACTTACTGCTTTATATTATTGATTTTGATATAGGAATGTCATTTGCTAGTAAACCTTTGTTTTAAACGAACTTCACAGTTGCTTTAACGTTAATTGTGGTCCATCGGACAAAGAGATGAACAAAAGTGAATTATAGTATTTGATATGATTATTTAGTAATTGCAGTAACGAATGCTTGTTAAGTTACCCACTTATGTTTCTGAAACAGAGATATTAATAGCATTTGCTTCTATTATCTTATTTTAGGGTCTGAAAGTTAATGACATGATTTATGTTATAAGATAGCAATGTATTTTAAACATATGTTTCCCACAAGTCGTGTGTTTCCATTTAAACAAGGCATATCTAATCGATTTACGAGATTAGAACATCCGCAGAATATTGTAGTTTAAGTTCCTCTTTTCCTGAGATAAATTTTCACCCACTATTTTGTCAGAGTTTGTATTGTACACCTGAAGTCTGACATTTCAGGCTTTACTACTTATATTATGCATGTTTAATACTATAGTATATAGATTTGGCTTCAGGAGGGAAACAGTAAATAAATAAAAACTGGATCGAGTACTTTTACAACTGCAATCAGTACTAAAGCCTCGGTGAAATGACTATCTGGGATAATTTAATGGTGTCCAATAAAAGGTATCTTAGCATTGCAGTGACTGACAATAGAAAATGTATCTAAAATCTGAATGCAATTTAATCTTATAGTTCCTCTTTAAAGTCTGAAAATTAAAAAGGACAAGTTGTGTTTAGATATAGCAAATGTATCTTAAAAAGTAACCAGAAACGGTCCTGTGTATTCTAATTTTATAATTCTAAAAATATCTGAATATAAAAAGATATCAAGTCACTTCTTCAATTATTTCATATTGATAAATCAATTGGTAAGAGACCATCATTATTTCATTGAAAAGAAACCTTCGCTTTTAACGACATTTGATGTACAAAAGTTCAATTGTCATCCTAAAAATTTAGAAAAATACTAAAGCCTTCTAGATCTTCTCCCATGGGAACACCACACATATGACCACCAGTATTGATAAAGCCAAAGCCCTACCGAAGAATAGAAATTACAAATTTCCCCCCTAACCAAAGTATCAATTTCTGTTTAACGTTAATGACGTAGGCTTATCACGTCATACATTATCTTTTCACTCGACCGCGATAATCCAATTTAACTCGAATAGCTTGATATGAAAAATTACCACGAAAAAATAAAAGGAACATTTGAGAAATTAGCGATAATAATAATAGGATCTGTTAGAATGTACTTACATGCATTGCTGAAATTAATTTAATGGTGTTTTTTTAATGACATAGTTGTTCAATTTAGAGTGGACAGATTTATGAAAAACAAACAGACTGTAATGTAGTGGGTATACACCATTTATAAACCAAAGAGATATAAAAAAAACAAAAGATACTTTCAACAAGACCTCGAATACCTTTAGGGATTAATATGTCATTTTTAAAATTTTTCTGTTCATAGGGAAAGCAGTAGACATATACATGCAGTTTCATATAAAGGTTCATGTTCTAAAACCTATTATAATTAATCTGAAGATCTAAGAAGGAAAGTACAAACAAAATAGACTTTTAAAATCACTTTAACCACAGTAAAATTTCGAGTTTAGCGATAATGTTATATGTATATGACTTACAACTGAATATATTTTTACAAATATGTTTGGGTATCTAACATAGCAGTAGAAACATGCTAATCACAAATTGGTTTCCGAATGAGAAATTATTACACCTTCATCTAGATCATAATAAACAAAATTAACAAAAACAAAGAACAGGATGTTTATCTTATTAACTTTCTATAGTTCTTTTCAAATCCACTTTTCCAATATGAGTGTCAATAAGATAAAGAACGAATATTTAAGTATAATGCAAAGATATGTTCAAATTTTAGTAACATTGTGGTTACATTGATTTGGACAGTTGTCTAGTCCGATGTATTAATGAATAACAATCCTGGTTGGAACTACATGCTTTCTCCTATTTCTTTTTTTTTAATATATCTGTTCTTTCTAATATCAGTTGGACTATATTATGTGATTCATATCGAGCAGCGTAGTGTAAGGGAGTGTCACCGTACTCAAATAGAAAGATTGCAACTTTCTTAGTAATTATATAAAAGTATATGAAATGAACGACTTTATAAAAAGAATTGGACTATGAACAAAATATCGCTAGTCAACAATATTAGGTAGGAATTTAGAGATATATTTATCAATTACAAATGCTTCTTGATCTGTCTTTGGTACTACGTTATCTGCATGTGTACCATGTGTACGTAATCATGTTATGTTCATAATGTTACGCAGTCGTTAACCACCGAAAATTTCAAGTTTTAGTGATAACGTTATATGTATATGACTTACAACTGAATATATTTTATTGTTTACAAATATATTTTGGTATCTAACATAGCATTAGAAACATGCTAGTCACAAATTGGTTTCATGAAATGAGAAATTATTATACCTTCATCTAGATCACAACAAACAAAATTAACAAAAACAAAGAACAGTATGTTTAACTTATGAACTTTCTATAGTTCTGTACAAATCCCTTTTCCAATATGAGTGTCAATAAGATAAAGAACGAATATTTAAGTATATTGCAAAGATATGTTCAAATTTTAGCAACATTGTGGTTACATTGATTTGTACAGTTGTCTAGTCCGATGTATTAATGAATAACAATTCTGGTTGGGACTACATGCGTTATCCTATTTCCTTTTTGTTTATATATATATCTCTTCTTTGTAATAGTAGTTGGACCATATCATGTGATTCATATCGAGCAGCGTAGTGTAAGGAGTGTCACCGTACTCAAATAGAAAGATTGCAACTTTCTTAGTAATTATATAAAAGTATATGAAATGAACGACTTTATAAAAAGAATTGGACTATGAACAAAAT
Organism: Mytilus coruscus; assembly: GCA_017311375.1. Lineage (NCBI taxonomy): Eukaryota > Metazoa > Mollusca > Bivalvia > Mytilida > Mytilidae > Mytilus > Mytilus coruscus. The sequence continues at coordinate 14,375 of JAASAO010000430.1, read as the reverse complement.
ATCGCTAGTCAACAATATTAGGTAGGAATTTAGAGATATATTTATCAATTACAAATGCTTCTTGATCTGTCTTTGGTACTACGTTATCTGCATGTGTACCATGTGTACGTAATCATGTTATGTTCATAATGTTACGCAGTCGTTAACCACCGAAAATTTCAAGTTTTAGTGATAACGTTATATGTATATGACTTACAACTGAATATATTTTATTGTTTACAAATATATTTTGGTATCTAACATAGCATTAGAAACATGCTAGTCACAAATTGGTTTCATGAAATGAGAAATTATTATACCTTCATCTAGATCACAACAAACAAAATTAACAAAAACAAAGAACAGTATGTTTAACTTATGAACTTTCTATAGTTCTGTACAAATCCCTTTTCCAATATGAGTGTCAATAAGATAAAGAACGAATATTTAAGTATATTGCAAAGATATGTTCAAATTTTAGCAACATTGTGGTTACATTGATTTGTACAGTTGTCTAGTCCGATGTATTAATGAATAACAATTCTGGTTGGGACTACATGCGTTATCCTATTTCCTTTTTGTTTATATATATATCTCTTCTTTGTAATAGTAGTTGGACTATATCACGTGATCAATATCGAGCAGCGTAGTGTAAGGAGTGTCACCGTACTCAAATAGAAAGATTGCAACTTTCGTAGTAATTATATAAATGTATATGAAATGAACGACTTTATAAAAGAATTGGACTATGAACAAAATATCGCTAGTCAACAATATTAGGTAGGAATTTAGAGATATATTTATCAATTACAAATGCTTCTTAATCTGTCGTTGGCACTCCGTTAACTGCTTGTGTACCATGTGTACGTAACCATGTTATGTTCATAATGTTACGTAGTCCTTATCAACATGTATCTGGGTTTTGGTTTTTCTAGAAAAAGAAAATTGAATACTAAACCTGTAGCTTTACAACTGACCAGTGATGTTTATACATATCTCATTAATTTTTTTATTTATACTCAGCATTACGAATGTACTCTTATTATTTGAGTATTGACATATTTTATTTATTTACACTGAAAGATCGTCTGTAACAATGTGAGTTCATGTAACGTCCATCTGTATTAGTTCTCATTAACAATATAACTCCTCACTTATCCAGGTATGTATCCCTCCTTCCTGTCTTTTAGATTTTGGGGTTTGAACGTTTATGATGAATGTAAATCCAGAAAAGAGCTTTGTACTCAGGAGGTTCCTAAAGTGTTATTTTCATAAGCGTGTGTTAATATCAGAGTTTTGAGTCCATTGCGTCAGAACGTCATTCTGTAGTCAATATGGTTTCAAACATTCATGCCACCGCTTGGTGGGGATAACTTTTTCAATTATTTGGTTATTGTTTTGCTTTATTTTATTGTCTTTCGTGTAGGAACGTCATTAACTAGTAAAAGTTTGTTCTAAAAGATTTTAGCATTTGCATTAACTTTAATTGTGGTCAATTAGAAAAAGCAACAAATGAACAAAATAGAATTTTAGTATTTGTTATGATCTTTTAGTAATTACAGTATCCAATACTGGTAATTTTACTCACTTTTGTTTCTGAAACAGAGCTATTCATAGTATTTGCTTCTTTTATCTAATTTGAGGGTCTGAAAATTAATGACTTGATTTATGTTATACATCAGCAATGTATGACAAGCTTACGTTTCCCACAAGTTGCGTGTATCCTTCAAAAGGTATATCTGATCGGTTTACGAGATTTGTACATCATAGAAAAACAAAGGATATGTTGTACATGTTGTATCCATCCGTAACACAAAATCAGTACATGCACAGAAAAAAAACATACACACACACAAAAAGCAAAGGAACAGCGATTTTATTGCTGTTCTTCATCTCAAAGTCACAGTTAGGCCTTCTAAAACGGTTTTAAGTTTAAGACGGCCCCTCGCACAACTTAAGCCGAATTCTTTTCAAAAATAATTCGGATAGACTTTATATGATGTTACACCACCAAATCGGGCCCGTTCGAAAAAGAACATACTGTGTAAATATCATTCTATATACAATATATTCTTGTAATTTAGGTACATTTATCAATTGAAAAGTGAAGGACGGTGACCTTGTAGAAATCATTTTAACTAATTATCAATAGTACCAAAATTTTGACCTTTTTAACTAGACCAAATTACTACTTAACATAAAGATTCAGCACCCAAAAAACCCCAATTTTTTAACATGTTATTTTATCCCTTACTTACTATTTCATGCATGAAATATCAAGAAATAAATTGGGAAAGTGTATGAAAAAAGTTATACACTGTTAACACTAGGGACTATAAACAACGAAAACCAAAGGACGATAACTGTGTCCTTGGACCTATAACAGAGACATATATAGTGTGTATATGTCTCTGCTTATGATAATTTTAAATTAAAAGATGTATTGTTATAAATCAGTAATTTTTCAAAAAATTTGTTAGGCTTGATAACAATTAATGAATGCCCAAGTTGATAGTCTAGAAACGTTACGCAGTGCTGGTAATTCATTTACCTCTATATATTTAATTTTACATCGAAAATCAATTCAAATGTTCATATGAAAATAAGAAGATGTGGTATGGTTGCCAATGATACAACTCCCACCATAGAAAGACCAAGTGACATAAAAGTTAAGAACTCTAGATCACCATATGGCCTTCAACAACGAGCTAAACCAATAACGCATAGTCAGCAATAAAAGTCCCCGAAATGACAAATGTTAAACTATTCAAACGAGAACACTAATGGCCTGATTTATGTACAATACTATTATATAAAATGAAAAACAAAAATGATATAAAGCAACAAATTTGAACAACAACCACTGATTACAGCAGGGCGGATCCATCCATTTAAAAAGGGGTTCCAATCATATGTCCCCTTCAAAAGCATTGATCATCAAACAAAACGGGTTCCGACCGACGGAACACCCTCAGGATCCGTCACTGTACAGTCTCCTGATTTGAGATAGGCACATCCAGAATGTATACGGGCCAACATTATAAAAAATGTGAAAAACAATTGAAAAGGTTTAACTCATCAGATGGATACAAAACAGAAAAACAACTAATAAAGCACAGATTCTAATTATCATTTGGGTTAATGACGACCTCCCGGTAGGTTTTTAGATTATCATATAATATAAAAATGTTATATTCAATTTTCATGTTTTGAAATACCTGTTATGGTGTAATAAAATGCTCCGCAGGGCGCAGCTTGATACGACCGCAGAGGTCGAACCCTGAACAGTTGGGGCAAGTATGGACACAACATTCAAGCTTGATACAGCTCTGAATTTGGATTGTGATTGACTATTTGACACAGCATAGGTTTCTGACACAGAATGAATGTGGTCTAAGAACTTAAAAATTTTAAATTGGACATTCACCTATTATGGTCCAATATCCAAAATCTAAATACATGGTTAGATTCAGCATATCAAAGAACCCTAAGAGTTCAATTTTGATGAAATCAAACAAAGTTTAATTTTGGACCCTTTTGACCTCAATGTGGACAAAGTTGATAACGGGGCCCAAAATCAAAAATCTAAATACATGGTCAGATTCAGCATATCAAAGAACCCCATATATTCAATTTTGTTGAAATCAAACAAAGTTTAATTTTGGACCCTGATTTGGACCAACTTGAAAACTGGGCCCATAATCAAAAATCTAAATACATGATTAGATTCAGCATCTCAAAGAACCCTAAGAATTCAATTTTGTTAAAATCAAACTAAGTTTAATTTTGGACCCTTTGGACCTTAATGTATACCAATTTGAAAACGGGACCAAAATTAAAAATCTAAATACACGGTTAGATTCAGCATATCAAAGAACCCCATATATTCAATTTTGTTGAAATCAAACAAAGTTTAATTTTGGACCCTTTTGACCTCAATGTGGACAAAGTTGATAATGGGGCCCAAAATCAAAAATCTAAATACATGGTTAGATTCAGCATATCAAAGAACCCAATATATTCAATTTTGTTGAAATCAAACAAAGTTTAATTTTGGACCCTGATTTGGACCAACTTGAAAACTGGGCCCATAATCAAAAATTGAAAGACATGTTTAGATTCAGCATATCAAAGAACCCTAAGAATTCAATTTTGTTAAAATCAAATTAAGTTTAATTTTGGACCCTTTGGACCTTAATGTAGACCAATTTGAAAACGGGACCAAAATTAAGAATCTAAATACATGGTTAGATTCAGCATATCAAAGAACCCCATATATTCAATTTTGTTGAAATCAAACAAAGTTTAATTTTGGACCCCAATTTGGACCAACTTGAAAACTGGGCCCATAATCAAAAATCTAAATACATGATTAGATTCAGCATATCAAAGAACCCTAAGAATTCAATTTTTGTTAAAATCAAACTAAGTTTAATTTTGGACCCTTTGGACCTTAATGTAGACCAATTTGAAAACGGGACCAAAAATTAAGAATCTAAATACACGGTTAGATTCGGCATATCAAAGAACCCCAATAATTCAATTTTGATGAAATCAAACAAAGTTTAATTTTGGACCCTTTGGACCTCAATGTGGACCAATTTAAAACGGGGCCCAAAATCCAAAAACTTAATACACGGTTAGATTCAGCATATTAAAGAACCCCGAGAATTCAAGAATAAAACCCCATTGAAATTGGTCAAGAAATAAGCAATCTATACAAAGAATCTTCTTTGCACAATACTGTGCAATTAAATATTTCTTGCAATTGCGCAATACTGTGCAATTGAATATTTCTTGCTATTGTGCAATACTGTACAATTGACAATTTCTTCCTATTGTGCAATATTGTGCTATTGGATATTTCTTGCTATTGCGCAATACTGTGCAATTGAAGATTTCTTGCTATTGCGCAATACTGTGCAATTGAAAATTTCTTGCTATTGCACAATACTTATTATATAATAATTTACATATCCTGTTTGGTGTGTATCTCCTGCCATATCATTATTATTTGCTTTTAAATATAAATCAGAAATAACCAACTTAAAATGGAAAATTTTAAAGAAAAAAAAAAAGGAAAAAGGAAGAAAAGGGGAAAAAAATCCCCCAATTTTTTGAACCCCCTTATGATTCATCACCCCCAAACTCAATCCCAGCCTTCAATGAGGTATGGTACCTTGCAGTACAATTTCAGAGAGATCCATACACTTAAACACAAGTTATTGTCTGGAAACTAGAAAAATGCTTATTTTGACCCCTTTTGGCCCCTAATTCCTTAACGTTATGGGCAATTACCCCAAACTCAATTCCAGCTTTCCCTTTGTGATATGGAACCTTGTAGTACAATTTCAGAAAGATCCATACACTTACACACAAGTTATTGTCCTGAAACTAGAAAAATGCTTATTTTTGCCCCTTTTGGCCCCTTATTCCTAAAATTTTGAGGCAATTACCCCAAAATCAATCCCAGCATTCCTTTGTGATATGGAACCTTGTGGTACAATGTCAGAGAGATCCATACACTTACACACAAGTTATTGTCTGGAAGTTACAAAATGCTTATTTTGGCCCTTTTGGCCCCTAATTCCTTAACTGTTGGTACCATAACCCCAAAATCAATCCCAACCTTCCTTTGTGGTATTGAACCTTATGGTAAAATTTCCTAGAGATCCATTTACTTAAACTAAAGTTAGAGTGCGAAAACCAATGTGTCTTCGGACGACGACGACGACGCCGGACGACGACGACGACGACGACGACGACGACGACGCCAACGTCATACCAATATACGACCACAAAAAATTTTTTGCGGTCGTATAAAAATGCCTTTAGTTGTCTGTGAGGGTTTTTGTTATTCCATTAAGTCCTACTATTTATTTATTGATTGATTAATAAAAAAATATCGGAGTTTTCATTTTAGTTTATTTGATAATTATTTTGATTTAATTACTTAAAATTAAGGCTGCGAAAAGATATAATTATGTAACTGTTTCAAAGTTCGAGTTGGTCAATTATTGATTTAAGCGGATAAGTAAAATTTATTTTCATGAGGAATAAAATGCATAATGATAATAATGATAATGATAAAGACTTATGTTTCCCTGACATGTCATAAGAAGTGCGCATATTGGCATTAATACAAGTACACCGTGGCGCATACGTCCTTGGTGAATTGTGATTATCTGTATTGTTTTAAAGATTGTGAGTATTTTCGTTGCATATTTGTTTTGAAAAAGTTACATGTATGACATGTATTGTGATTGTCTATTTAGTTATCAAATATTACTAGCACTAGTATTGTACTGCATGTATCATGTGTGTCATAGCGCAGATCGGCCGTGGTAGGGTTTGAGTACTCTCTATCAATTATTTCAAGCTACTTATTTATTTTCTTTATGATACTGTTTCCAGCTATGACTTATATTATAGGTATTTAGCATAAGTAAAAAGTCTGTATTTGTATAAAAGTATACATTGAAAATCGACCATATATTTGTGACTTTTCAACAGGCTTTTGTATGCTTGAATTTTATTGTAATATAGTAGTATTGTTCATCAGTAGAAAGTAAGTATGCTTTGCTAAAAGACAGTTTTGTTGTGTTGGAAGAATCATAAAAGTGTTATTTTTCTAAATTAATTTGATTGACGCGGTCATCGTGGAGAAAAACGGAATGAAAATTTTGATAATGGAAGAGTTTAACGACCTTGACTGGCTTTACAGCCCTCGCACATTGTGTATCTTATTGAAACATGAACATTGATTTCAATGAGAACACCTAGATTGAAAGTTTGCAAACGTTCCGACCAATGAAATTCATTTGAATATGTAACGCGGACTTTAACAAGAGCACCTTGACGAAATATTTTTTTTAGATCAGCCAATCAATTTTTATTAAGTAATTACCGCTAAAATATAAATAATAAAATTATCTGACTTTTGTATTTTTGTTTTACAATGTTTATGTTAACTTTTGGTTTGTATAATTATATTAAAGGCCGCAAACGTAAACATCCGTTTGCTATTTGCTGCTTTTCCACAATTAACGCACGTTTTGCACCAGTGACCAGTTTTACAATTTTACACAGTTTAAAAAGTTCATTGAGCTGATACTTTATTTATAATTTTTAGCAAGACTAAACTATTTACTAAATGAACTCAACAAATGTCAACATTATCTATATCAATTTTATTTTAACAAACATATCCAACTAAGTAAGACATCACGTGACTTTAGTGACGTATAGTGAGCCGCCATTTTGAATTATTTTGTCCCATTTAAATTGCATAGGTGCTTCAATAAAGTTCAATTTTCTCATTAATCTGACCGGTTTTCTAACTTTTGCAAATCAATCCTTGATATTCAAACATATTTTACCAAACAATATTGGTCCTGACAGTTTAATTTTGATTAAATTACGTCCTTGGAGAATCGTAAAAATGCACTTTTTCTCGTCATTTCCCGTTGACTCTATGTTAAATCTACCGATACCCATGTCTACTTGTACATCAAATTAAGAAATTCCGTAAATGAAAGTCAAACTTTGCAAATCGATTGAGTATATTTAAACATATATCTGGCGAAATATTCTACTTAACACAGTTTAATTTTAGAGCAAATTACGTCCCACATCGATTTAAAGAGTGATTTTCGGGATTTTTCAAAATGGCTGATGTGTTTGGAAATGTCGCATTAATTTTAATCATCGTGTATTTGCATGCAGCATCTGTGCTGTTTCTGTTTTTTCTTTAATGATATTTCGATATGATTGATTTCAAAATTTCTTGATGAAAAATAAATTATTTCAAGTGTAAAGTGTAAAAAAAACAAAAAACACGGGAACATTTATTTTGACAGATATCCAAGATATACTGTTCCCAGAAAATAATTAACACTGAAATTTATAATAAAATTATTTTTTGCTCTTTTTTTAGGCATTTTCCTGTTTTATGTATAACTTATCTTTATTTAGAAATATATATTTTATATATATATTTCTAAATAAAGATAAGTTATACATATATATATATATATATATAGCTATCTCGGCATAGGAAAGTCACCTGTAGATATGATAAGACTTAAGGTCATCATCCATATTTTCATGATTACTTGCATAATATACGATGCATTGACTAACTTCTTGGATAATTTTGAATAATATTTACCGGTAGTTACTTAAAATGAAAAAATCTCCAATCAAATGGAATTATTATATGATATATACCAATCACCTCCTTATATGGATTTAAAAAGTGGCGACCTTATCTTTGACCTAAATTAATTGGGCACTTTACTTCAAGAATATCTCAAGAACATAGATTTGGGATATAAAGGCACCAAATGATCACGTGACACGTAGGTAGAATGGTAGATTAAGTCTCCCGATATATATAGATTATGTGACGTCATGATCAAAGAAGTAGATAAGGTGCTCATTTGTAGCTACATTCGAGGTTAAAGTGATCAGTAATATGATACATATATAAAAGTGCTACGTAAATATCGTCTGGGATTTCCAACACGTCACAGGATAAAACAGTATGGCGATTGTTTACATCGAAAGAGGACTCATTGTTATTATATATATATATACCAAACAAATGCTAGCGAGGTAAATAACTTTGTATTGTAAGATAGAAATGATTGTATACAAAATGTAAAAGATTTAGAAATAATTTTGAGATCGTTGTCTAATCTTTTATATTCATGACATTTTCTTATTAAGAAAATATAATCGCAAAATGTCGAACACAAATCTGAAACAACCATGACAATGTTCTCTAGATCTATAAATGTCTCTGTCTAAATAAAAAAATATGAATTGTATTTGATAATTGACAAGCATATCATGCAAATAGTAGGTGAAAGCAGGGACTTTAGTGTAGAAAGTCCCTGGTGGAAGCGAAATGTATTTGAATGGGCTAATTCAATTGAATTGTAGTACTGAGGTGACTAGTAATCTGGAATTGTTGTTTCAAAGAACAATATTCCCGACGCATTATTCTGACTCGACTCGATCAGTCTTTGTTTTGACTCCTAAATCATGTAAATGTCATGTGCTTAGCACGAAGCAGTATTCACGAGATTACAGCCTTTGGTTTTCTTCGTTCTTTAACTGGCTGGGGTTCAAACCACAGCCTCCTACAATGTACACTAGAGGCTAATATGTTCACAAACAATCATTCCATCGTGGATGTTATGGTTTGAAGAAATTTTCAGGTTCTTCATAAACCTTTTCGAGTCGTCGTAAAAGAAAAATAGAGGGTCAGCAGCCACCAGCTCTTTCTGCCACCCCACCCTTTTCTGCCCTATCTTTGCATCCTCTGTCCTTATAATTCAATCCAATGCATTTGGGTTTTTAAGGAAACAGATACTGTTCAATGAAAATAATAATGGTACATGTAACTACTGCAAAAGCTTTTTCCAACCCTGAACCACTTTCAAACCTGCAAATTTATTCAATTGGTTCAATTTTTCATCTACAAAATGGTCAAATTGTCCCATTCGACCAGAATATGTATGCAACCGTTGGTCTTTATAATCCAGCCCAATGACTTTGTTATCTGAACGCTGAATTAAACTGATTATGTTCAAAACAAAATAATCATTGTAACCATGGTTACTACTGCAAAACACTTGAAACTATAACACTAGATGACTAGCAAATTTCTCCAATTAATTCGATTAATTTTCATCTATCATGTCTATAAATGTAGTCAATGAGAGGCGAAAGATATCAAAGTGACATTCAAACTTATTAGTAAAAAAAACTGACAATACTATGGCAAAAAGGAAAAAGACTAAAACATTACAAGAATTTTGAAATAAATGTATCTGTTTCAATCATATTTTCTTGAAAAGATATTTAAAAAAATGAAATACAATGTACCATAAGGCTAAATAAAGATAAATGTGTGGTTCCAGTTACCCTACTTTTTAGTCTTAATAATAGCCTACCCTATAGATTTTTTTGTCATTTTCATTTATATGCACTGTTAAAGTCCGAAAGTTGCTCCCATAGACTCACTGTAAAAAAACATAAAATAAGAAGTTAAAAACTACCTACTCACCCTAACTTTTTTTGATGTTACCACAAATACTATTGTATTTGGCCTAAACATGGATATCTTTAAATGGAGCAAGTAAGTTAACACAAGGCAAAATTGTGATAAAGCTTTAAAAATTTAAGTGTACATATCAAGTAACTTTAAGCAGTGGTTTACTTTCACGTTTACCTCAGCATTAACACCAAAAGGGCATTTAAAGCCATGCATGATTGCCATGCCCGGGGGGTTACTTCCTATATTTCTAGTGGTATGAGTGTGCTGCAAAACAGTGTAGCCTTTTCATGCCCTGCTGGTTAGAACAGGTCCCATTTTCATGTCCTTCTGGTTTGAACAGGGTCGCTTTTTCATGCCCTGCTGGTGAGAACAGGGTCTTTTTTAAACAAAGTCTTTGGCTAGAACAGGATAGCTTATTTAGCTGTTTAAAAGATAGTCTAGAACGTTTCTAGAACAGGGTATTTTTTCAATATTTCTGTTTAGAACAGGGTATGTTTTCAATGTTTTCTGGTTAGAACAGGGTATGATTTGGCAAGTGCTGTTTGCACAGTTATACTTGAAAGAATAGTCAGTAACCCCCTCCTTCCCTTTGCCATGTGTTCTATTTTTGAATAGAAGTAAATACATGTTTACTCTTGGTAATAAATGCATGTTAACACAGCACAGGCACTTGTCTCAGAATTTTTTTTCCTAAAGTACATTTATATAGGGAAAATTTTTAAAAAAAATTCTGAGACAATTTAAGTGCCTGTGTACATGGTGTATCACAGTTGTCCTATTATTATGGATTCACTGACACATCATATCTTTAGCTACATAAAATTTTCCACTGTTCATATCGACAAATGGATTAATGAAACTGCAATAAATAATTGAACTATCCCTTACTCCTGATGCTGTATAAATCATTATTAAACATAAAGAGATATATACAGTTTTCCATTACATGCATTTAATTTTAGCATATTTTTCAAACAATTTTTACAGCTATATTTATTTATATGAAAAGATAAGAATTAGCAGTGCCATTTGAAAAGAACATTTGAAATGTAAGTTAAAATGTTTATTAAAATGTCACAACATTCGAATGAAACATGCATTTTTTTGTTTTAGTTTTACAATTTTTATACGTAAAATAATAATAATCTTTATTGTCAAATAAACTAATTTAAACATGGGAACAGTATATCTAATATCAATATATATGTTCCTGTTTAAACATGTTTCAAATTGTTTGTGACAAATAAACAAAAACAAACGAACATACACTCATACATATAATATACATAGATATCAGTTACAAGTCTTTTTAACAAAATAAATAAATGATTAAATGTAGTTTATTGATAACTCTTACTCGCATAAATCATTGTAAATAGTGTCAAGTGAATGCAAAAGTAAACAGAGGAAAAACCGAAAAATTAACACAAGTTTTCCGACTATGGTTTTCTATTACATATATTATTATCTGGTACCCAACACCATTTCAAAGACTCGCGTGCAGAATAGATGCTACCAGTCTAGGTTCCAGATGAGAGAACCTCGTTTTCACTGCGAAAACTGTTGTTCACAGAATATAAATAGCTGATACAATAACATGCAATAATGAGAGTAGTATAGAGAATCTAGACAGATGTCTAAGAATACATCTACATGTACTTGTGTTGTCGTAAGTATTGTCCATTTGGATGGTTGTGCCGCACTGATATGTACGATAAAAGAAACACAAAAAACATTGTGGTCAGATCATAATCATATGTTTTCGTACAGGCTGACCAACAAGGCCACATGCACTTGTATCTGCAATAGGGGGGTTACTATTAGTGTTGGATAATCGGTTGAAATTACCAACCGATTATCTATTACTATCGGTTGACAGCAACCAACCGACTATCGGTTATAATCGCATCATTATACCTTGCTCTTTTGTATATGAAATCATGCATTCAGCCACATTGCACAAGTCTAATGCGATATTCCATAGCATTGCAGAGTCTTAAATGTTCATGTTTGATCTTTAGTTTCCTTTTCATATTTTGTCAAGCAATTAAAACAGTGAATCAATTAGAATATAGATTCAGATTAAACATATCTATAATACTAAAATAACGAGGTCCAATTTGTTAGCGGCATGAGGGAAAACGACGAACCAAAGAATTCAACTTTATATATAACTAATATAGGACAATGGTGTTGATTAAAAATTACACCAATCCGGGCCTTTGTTTTCCACATAATTAATATTACCAATAATTAACAAGTTCCGGTCGAATCCGAATCCGAATTTATTTTATCGAAAATCAGAATGATTTGAAGTTCGCTTGAGTAACAAGTACCGAAGTGAAAGAAAGTATTTCATAAAAGTTATTTATTTTAAATAACATATTACCAATCTGCAAAGTCAATGCTTTACCACATTTGTACAGAAAGAAATTGCTTATGTCTTTGATCATAGGATGTTTGACATTGTTATTGTCATCTACTGATATTTTTCTTTACAATTTGTTTGACTGCATGTAAAATGCAAACCGAAACGGACCGGAGGTTGATATGCTAAAAGTCCGAAAACTATAACGACAATCGATTGAACAAAATTCCAATCGATTATCGACATCGCCAAGCCCAACCAACTGATTTCCGACTTATTCCGATCATCGAACAACACTAGTTACTATCCACAAACTAAATAATTCAAGTGATCATTCAAATTAATCTTTGGATTCTTTCAGTTCAACCATATTCACTAGCAATCAACGAATCCGGGTCCGTTCGCCCCCATGCACATTCGCCCCGCTTTCACATTCACACCCTACACGTTAGCACCCAGAGTCCGTCCGCACCCTACACGTTTGCCCAATTTTATTGGTTTTGTGTTTAATAATTTGTAAACGAGTTTTAGTAAGAGTATTGCTATACAGGGATCACCACAACCTATTTAAGCATGGCGGTGCGCCACGCTAAAATTTCTAGCGCCATGTTAAAATTCCCAGCGCCACGCTTATTTTATTGTCCGCCACACTTGAAAATTCAATAGATAGAAGTTAAATTTCAGATATCCCTAATCCAATTATCATGTCAGTGGCAATTAAGAAGTCTAATTATTGTTAATTGCCTCAAGGGATGCAGTGTTCTCCCTATGCCCTTAAAGGACCGCGGGCCCGCGATGTATAATTTTTACCGTGGTGGTATCAGTCTAACAGCGATGTATATTTTTTACCGTGGTGCTAAAATTTTCAGTAAAAAGATCGTAAATCGGTAAAGTTTTAAACGATTTGTTAAATCTTTTCCGTGTGGTGTAAAATTCCAGGTGAAATTTGACCAGTTCAAACCAGTTCAACCTAGATTGTTTACACCACGTGATCGATTTACCTTATAAGGTTATCCGTGCTGATTGGATTTAATCGATGTAAAATTTTAACACTTGTTACATGCTTCTTTTGTGTTTGAATTAAGAGATCATAACTTTATGATCACAGATAATTATTTTATGGCTTCACTCATTCTTTCTAAGTGGATCATGACAAATAAAGATTTAGATTTCAGTGCAGTATTAAGTCTGTAGATTTATCTATGTTTGATTATTACCAAAGAAAAGAAAGGTTAATATTTACATGAAATCTATGACAACATGTTTTAAAATTTATTAAAATTTCTTTTATTAAAATTTTAGATAGAAACTGGTTCAAATAATAAAACAATATTTGTTCTTATTAATTTTATATCTCCTTATGACAAGAATCCTTTAATATACAACAACTTTCTTTCCAGAAACTAGAAAGTTTTTAAATTGAGCATTTTGGTCTCCTTTGAATGATATTTTATTTATATTGATCATGGATTTTATAAAAGATTTAATTACTTTAAATTTAGATAAATATTTTGTAATGAATCCTGTTTTATTTATTTTAAAAAAATATTAAAGTATACAAATTGTTTATTGATTTACTTCTTTCTACCAATAATTTTCTGACTCAATGTCTACACAACACAGTACCACAGTATTAAAACAAAACAAGAGACATAAAAACTACAGTAACTAGAAATATAGCTAAGCGTCGTGGCGTGACTGATTGTATGAATCATTTCACCAAGCTGTCCACACGTTACCCTGGTGCTATCCAAAAATCCTGGGAGAACACTGGGATGTACACTGACAGCTGATTATATTATTTACATGGTCTCGTGTGGTTGAACAAGGTAACAACCAATGAGCGATCATGACCCAGTTTCTTTCATTTGAAAAGTAAAACTTGTTAACAAACTACAGTTATTTTATAAATGCATATGTTTGACTATACCTTAAATGGAATGTTGATATCCTAACTAGATT